>JAHKKF010535846.1:0-19021 GCA_019740295.1 Labeo calbasu | reverse complement strand
CCATTGAGAATTTTTAACCAAAGTATATTATAGACTTTTCATTAAGACCCTAAAGAATCATATCAACTTGTGGAAAATGGGCATCCGATGACCCCTTATTTTCAGTCAAATGACCACACATTTGTTTCCAGAGATTTTATTTCTGGAGCTTTTTACACCAAGTAATAAAGTACAACAAAAATACAAAATAATGAAAAACCAAACAAAAAAAGCAATACAATTATATTTACACATTTTATAAACAATAGAGATATTTGAATAATTCTGTATTTAATTGTTATGATTGTCTGTATATATGAATATACATTTATAGAATTGTTTTTATTCACAACTTTTTACTGTCCACTCTCCTCCCCCTCCATGGTTAAATGTGAAAACCTCTATTTAATAATTCTTTTAAATTTCTAAATTAAATATATAAAACACACACACACACCCAAATCCACTGAGGACAATTTACCAAACTTCTCTCAATATTTTTAAGATGTAAAATGTTTCTATAGGTCAAAACAACCTGTACATTCTGTTATTTAAGTTTGTCTTTAAAATGAATCAATATGCAAATATCTGGGGGTAAAATTACTATCAATGTACTTCAACTCTGAAAGTCTTCAGCAAAGCTGAAATTCACTGTATCATTTATAAAAAGTACTAATACATAGTAGGAGCACAGACACTTAAAAGTATGAAAATAAAAACTTTTTATATGAGCACCAAGTACTACATTTGTTGTATGTTGAGCATGATAAAGTTCTCTGCTGGATGTACAGATACTGAAAACATTTGAACAAAAACTGATTTTTTGTAGTGCTTTCTAACCCCTGTCAAGGAATAATGGCATCTATGGATCCATTTCAGTCAGCGTCTGTATTCACAGCTCCACACATGCTACTAACAAGTACTTCTCTATGTATTAACTATGTAGATGCACAAGACTTTCAACTCAACTTATAATTGCAACTGCAGTGCATTCAATAGAAAATAGACTCTTCACATTACTAATAGCAGCCGTTACGTATCAGGTGTAAATCACGGAAAACTCCCCCCGTCTACTGAGCAAAGAGACGAACAAATGGGTTTAAATGGGAGTGTCCATAAATCTTCGCTTCGACAATTTTCCATCTCTCTCTCTCAAAAAAAAAAAAAAAATGCTGTGGTATGTGTTGCCAAACGACCACCATCAGCATGCATCTTTTTGACGTCTCTTACTGCAGTAAACAAAACAAAGGTAAAAATAAGCTATGGATATTGTAAGACTTACAGAAGTACAACAATCTATACATATCTACATATTATTGCCATAAACACGAACATTTTTTTCAGCATTCTGCAACGCCCTAATTAAAGTCAGGGCTTTAAGTATACAAATTAATTCTATGGTAAATTGTTTTAAAATGCAAATAGCAGGAAGGACTCGAGCTCAGAGGCAGTATCGGTTTTGATACAGTGCGGCAAGCTGACTGCTTTTTGGCATTTAATATTAATCAGCTTGAATATGTCAAAAGGATCAACAAGAGTCCAATCTGCTTCATGCAGAAAATACACAACAATGGTAAAGAACTTAAGACAGCGAGCTTAACATAAACAGAGGTAAAGAGTGATTAACAATTAGCTCAATTAACATTCAGGTGTTCCTCAGTACCCCGGCAGCTACAAAATATACATAATGCATAGCTGAAAATAAAAAAAAAAAAATAACACTGGTTCAATTGGTACTAAAGCGCCTGCAGGTTAGAGCACCAGCACAAGTGTAAAAAATAACCTGCGATAGTAGTGAGCATTTAAATAGCTTTATAAGCTCAAAGGGGAATCATAAACATCACTTCTCATAGTCTAATATTTATATACGACTTATGATAATACTGTCAAGTGCAGATGACTGCCCTATAGAGCCAATCTGTCTGATATAATGTTATTCGAGGTTACATTATCATTTGAGTGCCAAATCTTGGGGAGTGGAAAATCTACATCTTTTACATTGCGCAGCTGAAAAGATTCAATCTGTGTTCATTTCAGCCATGCTACTTGAGAGTTAAGCAAAATACACAATAAAAAAAAATTGAGAAACACACAAATTAAAAAAAAAAAAAAAAATACTAAAAGAAAGAAGAATCAACTTAATAAACGTTCAGATTACCACGATAAATGGTTATTAAAGCTTACACTAAAAAAAAAAAACCCTAACTGAACACACCAACCAATAACAAGATCCAAAACCTCGTTTGGATAATTAAAAAACAAGGATACCTCAATGATTCCTATAAAAAAAGAAGAAGAGGGCAAAACATCTCGGCGACTAGAAGTGCTCTTTGTTTAAGTCATTTGCTGCAAAGAAATTACTATTTTCAGTTACAAAAGCCAGTTTCCTGATATACAAAATGCTACATTTCCCAAGGCTTAGTCTATCTTGGGTGGTGTAAACACTGAAAAAAGTACCAATTTTTGAAAAACATGAAAAGTCCTAAAACAACAACAAAGAAAAATGCAGTTTCAGCGGCAGCGGCTTCTTCGTGAGACTTAAAGATGCAGGTGTCGGTATGAGTACAGTAAGAGACCACAGCTCTCTGCTCCAGCATTTAGGTTTAACTGTATATCACTAAAGACAAAAGGATATTAAATATCTGAAGGACCAGAAAAATAAATGGCTATTTAAACTCTTGAGAAATCAAGATTTCTTAGCTCTGTACAATAAAGACATCACTGATGTCATATTACAAAAACAAAAACGAAAAACGACCAAAAGGTATATTCATATATATATATAGATTTTTTTTGTTTAATTTAAAAACGAACTAATAGTCAGTGAGCGGGATGAACGTGTGTCTGGATGGCATAAGGAAATCAGTCGGACTGAAGTGCAGTGTGTTGGTGGTGTCGTGAATGAGAGCCGAGAAAACCATTCGTTTCGCCGCTCCCGATGCTGCCGAAGTCTGTGACCGACACGGCCATTGTGGCGCCTGTAATGCGATGTGTGCGTCTGCCCTCGAAGTCCACGCCCAGGTTAGTAACAGACACGTCATTAATGAAGGACTCCGAGAGGCCCATCTTGAGCCTCTTGGAGGGCCGTTCGCAGTCTTTGGTGCTGCACACGCTGATCTGGCCCAGGTCTGAGCGGTAGAAGCCAGAATCCAGCATGTTGAGGCAGCCGCTGTCTCCGTTTGCGGCGTAGCTGAGCTGATCGTCATGGTTTAGGGCTCCTCTGTGTAAACTCTCCAGAGGGGGAAAGTACGGCGAGTCTAAACAGCTTATGTCTCCTGGACCGTTGCACACAGTTGCTACGCTGTTACTAATGGCTGCAAAAACAAGTAGGGGGGAAAACAATTTTGTGATGTTTGTGGAAAAAACAGGGGTGTATAATAAAGAAAGTCTTGCTGTTTTTCATTAAAAGTGTTTCCTACAAAAATATTTTTGGTAAATCATCCCCATGTTACCAAGATGCTCATGTCTTTGTTTCTTCAGTCAAAAAGAAATGAAGGATTTTGAGGAAAACATTCTAGCATTTTTCTCCATATGGTTGACTTCAATGGGGATCAATGGGTTGAAGGTCCAAATTACAGTTTTAATGCAGCTTTAAAGGGCTCTAAACAACCCCAGCCAAGAAATAAGGGTCTTACCTAGCCAAACAATTGGTCATTGTCTAAAAAAAACGAAAAATGTATATGCTTTTAACCACAAATGCTTGTCTTGCACTAGCTCAACCTCACATATTACATAGTTACGTTGGAAAGGTCACGTGTGACGTAGGCAGAGTCGATCAGTGTTAATTTTGACAAATAATTTGTCATAATTTTCATCAACATTTTTTTCACTGACGAAAACGAGACTATAACGAAACAAAAACTTGTTTTGAATGACAAAAACTATGATGAAATCTATTGACATTTTTATCAACTATTAAAAACCAGACAAAAATGTTAGGGAGGGATGATTTCAGAAAAGATTCATTCAGAACAAATCTGCTGCGTGGATTGGAGGTTAGATACGTGCATTTGAACTGTAACATAGCCTATCTATCCAGCAGGCCATAAGCTGGCACACATTTGCTGCACGTCTCATAAAACTTTCAAAAATGTCAATATCAGGGAATAATAGAAAAGCAGACTCTCACACAGCGCACAAGTACTCTTTCGCGTCTCACGAATGGAGATATACACACAAAATGATGCTGAATTGTCTGATTTGACGAGTATTTGTGTAAACACACTCCGTTACGTCTTACGTGAACGTAAACAGTTGGGAGAATTTTGGATATTTATCGCTATATTGCATCTGTGCTTTCATTTTCAAAGGGACAGCAGCCTAATTTAGTTGCTCTTGTCTGTGGCATTGATGTTAATCAAGCAACAAAAGAAAGACAGAATATCACTCACTGTTCTTGACAATCAGTTTAGTAGCTCTAATAAAGATGAATCTAAATTTATTTATATAAATAAATGTCTGCTTGAAAGAATGACGAATGTGGTAAACAGTTAGTTATAAAGAATGCATAATTAGCCTATATAACCATTGGCATTTCATTAAAAAGACAACCATGTTGTTGTTTCTTTAAGAGAAGTGGTTTCATTTCATTTTAATATAAAGGCATGTTGCGTGTCATAGCAGTTAAATCTGTGTGTATCATGATAAAACCATAATATAAAACCAACATAATAAGTTTGGAAATTTTACAGAAATGCATAATAAATGCATTACACTGTTGGCTCCCATTGAAGTGCACTATTTGGAGAAAATGAATAGAATGCTTTTTGTTTTTGTTTTTCCAAAAACCTTAATTTCTTTTCAACTAAATGTAGAAAATAGAACACTGTGGATGACATTGGGGTGAGTAAATTATCAGGATTTTATTATGGAAGTGAACTAATCCTTTAGTGTTTACTTTTTTAATTGAAATTAAGATTGAGTTAAATGAATAGTTCCCCCCAAAAATGAACATCTGTTGAAAATTTATTCTCCCTCGGGCAATGTAGATTCGTTTTCTTTCCAATCAAAACAGTTTTGGAGAAATTCAGCATTAAATCATTTGCAGAAGTGACTCATTACAAGAACTGGTCTATAAGAATCATTCCTTAATGAATCTAGACTACTGCGGCAGCTGAGCTCACCTGTGAGGTCACTGGCAGTGATGGAGTTGAGCAGTCCGAGCTGTTGCTCTGCCGATGCCTCCATCCGTCCCCCTGCTCCTGCCGAACACACCGATGATGAACTGTCCACCGCCAGACCCTCTGCCTCATCCACCAGCCTGTCCATCAGGTCTCTGAAGAGGAAAACCACAGTTGAACCTAATACTTTAATTTAAACACAAGCAGATGCACCAACAATCACACATCCCAGTACTTACGTCACACCCGGGTAACAACTGTACTTCTTCTTGCCGAATCGGTTCTGTTGAGCAAAGTAATCAAAACGTTCCGACTTTTTCCACATGTAATAAAAAGCCACACATTCCGCTACAGTCCGTGTCTGAACCTGAAAAAAAGAAAAGCAATGAGAATACACAGAGAGATAAAAGCGAAGTGTATTCTTTTAAACTTTCTATACATCAACAAATTCTAAAAATGTCACCGTTCCCACATAAATGTGAAGTTGCAAAACTGTTTTAAAGGTTGATAAGAAAAAAAATGTTCGTTGAGCAGCAAATCAACATATTAAAAAAAACTCTGAAGGATCATTTGACACTGAAGACTGGAGTAACGGCTGCTAAAATTGAACTTTGCCATCATAGAAATAAAATACAGCTTAAAATATTAAAATTGAAAACAGTTCAATTTGAAAACAGTTCTGCAATCAAATAACAGCAGCCTTACTTAGACTTAAAAAAATACTAAACTCAAACTTTTGCAAACACCATTGGCAATAATTAATGCATCTCTCTCCAGTTAAAGATCCCAGTGAAAATGATACATTTCTTACCTTGTGTTTCTGAATAAGATGGAAGTTTTTCTCATAAATCTGCAGCGCATGTTCAAAGTTCCTACATTCTTCCTCTGACCACGGTGGGGATTCTTCTATCGAAACGACACAAAGAGAAGTGAACATTTAAGCCATTACAGATAGAAAAGATTTCAAGCTGGTCATGTACTGAACAGCCTACCTTTCGAAGTCTTCACATTACTGCGGTACTGCGTCAGTGCCTCACGGGTGTCATAATTACATTTCAAAAGCTCAAACAAGGCCTAGAAAGGAGGTCATAGGAAAAAAATGCAATTAAAACCATAGGCAACCCTCACATGGTCAAAAGATTTTCATATTAATTATACTAATTAATGAGAGTATTTAGAGAGCACAGACCTGTTCGTTATCTCGTATGTGTTCAGGCGTGGAAATTTCTGTGCCGTCATCTGTAGAGTGTGACAGCGCGTCTCTGAGGTAGTCTTTCACTTTACACTCTAAAAGCATGTCAGGACACCACAGCAGCTGATCTTCCTCCACGTACACTTTAAACAACACACATTTAATATCGTCATTTACAGTGATTAGAATCGATTAAAAGATAATTAGATAGTTTCAGGTGAAAGTCACAAGTAATTTAAATATAAAACTCACCTTTTTCATCATCACTATAGTGGCTGAGGCCCATTGGAACGTCTGCTTGATACTGAGATCCAACCATTATTTCCTGTGTTTTAAAGCAAAAAACATGAATAAAAGTCTTTAATAATTAAATTATCATCAGATTTTTTTCTGAAAAAGTTAATACTTTGGTTTAGCACGGATGCATTAAACTGATCAAAAATGACAATTAAAAAAAAAATCATGATAATGTGACACTCAAGACTGCTGAAAATTTCAGGAATAAACTACATTTTAAAATATATTAAAATAGTTATTTAATTAATATAATAGTTGATAATATTACTGTTTTACTTCATTTTGAGCAAATAAATGCAATCTTCTTGAGCATAAGACACTTCTTTCAAACTTATAGCCAAAAAAACTTTTAAACAGTAGTATATTTGAAAAATAAAATAATTACGTATAAATTAAGTTTGGGATCGGTAAGATTTTTTAAAAATGTTTTCTAAAGAAGTCTTTTCTGGTCATCAAGGCTGCATTTACTTGATTAAAATACAGAACGAAAATAGTGAAAAACATTATTGCAATTTAAAATAGTGGTTTTCTATTTTAATATACTTCAAAATATAATTTATTCCTGTGATGCAAAACTGACGTTTCAGCATCATTACTTCAGTCTTCAGTGTCAATGTTGGGAACAGTTGTGCTGCTTAATGTTGTTGAGGATTATTTGATGAATAAAACTATTAAAAAAGCATTTATTTAAAATAAAAAATTTTGTAACAACATACACTACCTATCAAAGCTTGGGGTCAGTATTTTTTTTTATACTTCTTTGTTTGAAATTAATACTCTTATGCAGTAAGGATGTGTTAAACTGATAAAAGTTGATAGCAAAGACTTCTATTGTTTGAAACGATTTCTATTTTGAATAAAGCCTGTTCTTTTTAACTTTTTATTCATCATAGAATCATGAAAAAAAGTATCACAGCTTCCAAAAAATATTCAGCAATTTTTCAAACTGCTTCGAACATTGACAATAAATTAGCATATTAGAGTAATGGCTGATGAAAATTCAGCTTTGCATTACAGAAATAAATGATATTAAATATGTTAAAACATATACACATATACATATACATATACATATATACATATATATATATATATATACACGTACGTGTTTGTGTGTGTATGTTGCACAATGTATGAAAAATTAGATTAACCTTTCTAGAATCTTCACTGCTTACACCGTCCTCCTCCCCCTCAGATTCTTTATCACCATCATATGTTGCGTTGGCTACAAAAGAAAATAGTTAATTAATTATACTTGCATATACCTTTAAAAATGACCAAATACGCTTGAAAGGGTCATATTACTGTTACAAATTACATTATTATTTTTTCCCTGGAGTCTGCTTATAAAGTTTAAGTTCACTGTGCAAAAAGGTAAATGTAATTATGACTTTTCACTCTTTTCACATTCTATGTGGAAATATGTTTTCTATGCTGAATACATTAATAATAGATTTTAAATGATCTAACTATAAAACATCTCCAATATTCAGAAAGAAAACATGAAACATAAAAAGTGTGATGATTCTTCTCACATCTGAGTGTTCTAGGGAAGAAGTCTGTGGCCTCGTGGGAAGTAACAGAAGGGGTCAGGTCATCAGCAGATGACTGGGTCTCCTCCTCATAATCTCCTGACAAAAGATCTTTCGCTATCTCCTCCTGGAACAGAGCACCATTAGTGATTTCACATAACTTTTGACAATTTCCCCTGGCACAGAAGCAAAATCACATCAATTACCTACCTTATCCAGGGTCATGTCAGGCAGATCATCAGCTAGCTCAACAGAGGAACTGTCCATGCTAGATCCCGCCCCCGTACTGACTGATGCCTCGTAACGATACATAGCCAACAACTCCTCGATCGGCATGTTCCCCTCCTATCCATGTTAAAAAGAAAAAAAGCATAAATATGGCCCTTATTATCCAGAGATTGCAACACAATGCATACAGTTTTTAATGCGAAAAAGCGGATTGTTATGAATGCACGTTACCCTCTCCAGGTCTGACAATTCTGCACTGAAATTCTTCTCTCCCTCTAAAAGCTCTTCCTCCTCCAAAGTTCTCTCATCATCATACTCGTGAATTAACATCTCAGCTGTTGGATCAAAGTCGTGATCCTCTGAGGACAAAGAGCCAACTGGGGGAAAAAGTAATTGACTGAATTTAGTACAAGATTTAGTGGAACATAATGGGAATTGTGCATTAAATTAATATTAATATTAATAATATTATTAATAATATTAATAATTTTTTAGGGAACCCAAAAAAGAAAAAAGACAAATAAACAAAAATAATATAAATGAAGAATAATATCTCAATCATAATATAATAATGACCTAAGCCCTTGTAAGGTTCCTTTTTTTTTTTTTTTTTAAGTATTTTTCACTACATTTTTTTAATAAATATTTTGTAAAATAAATGTTTACTTTATGCCAATATTCCGCATGCTTTATTTTATATAATTACATTTTAGTATATCATTATATGCTCTCTGGACAGCAGTATTGGCTATTCAAAAAATACATTTTGGTCAACTATTACATGCAATACTACTAACATAACAACAACAACAACAATAATGATAATAATAATAACAATAATAATAATAATAATAATAACACACTAAAAAATAAAAAATGAGGCCTACCAGGGCTCGAACTCCCAAAGGAAGCCTGTGGAGACAGATGTAAAGAAAAAGAAAAAAGACAAGAGAAAAAAATAAATATGTGGTCAAATTATGCAAAATACATTACAGTGCAATGATCAGGACTAGAAAACGTATGAAACCGAACGGATATTAAATTTTACATCGTTTGCGTGCAAACATTGAAAGTAAAACGCATGACAGTAAATGTACATCAGTGCAAATACAAGCCCGCGTCCTTTCTTATAAAACTTCATAACGCGTATCTGCTTAATAATGTAACAAAACTACAATTATTAATGACACAAACCAAACAGCCATCAGCTTTGTACGGATGCTGTCATCCTCTCTAAACACTGCAAAATCCCATCGACTCACAGCATAAACAAACCTTTTCTGCAAGTTAATAGCCAAAATGCATTCGCACAATATATTAAAACCCAATAAAGCATTAAAAAACAATACAATGCGTCATGAAAACGACATTTATATCGAGTAATGTATCAATTACAGGCGACGATTTCTTGTTTGTTTTTTTTTCCTGTGAGCTAACGGGGATGAGATTCAGAGGCCTCTCCGATCCTGATATATCACTCTTCATTTAAACCGGTTTACCATCGTCAGTTTAACACAATTATTACTATAAACCCCGGTGTAAATATATCAGGATCTACTTTACGCATATATATCAACGAAAGCAACCGCTACCACAGTAAATCGTTAAAGAGATGGATTTAAAATCGAATACTTTTTCCAGCTATCCAGCTTACCTCCGCCATATTGGTGTCTTTGGCCTCATAGGTTGGCTAGGCTGCAATACCCGGATGTACACAGAGAGCCAATGATAGAGGCAGAAGTTTTGGCACACTTTTCAAATAGGTTTACCACAAACCGGGTTTTAGGATTTAGGCTGTCCATAGACCTCACAGTGGTCTGCATGCGTTATACTTAATAATTAGCTTTGACATTTACACATTTATATATACATTTGTCACATACACGTTCTTGTGCTTACTGCAGGACTACATTATAAACAGTGCTGGGTAGATTACTTGCAAATTACAGTCCGTTATTTATTCTAAATTACATGATAATGATAAATTGATATGATATGATAAATAATGATGATGATAAATTGTAGTTTCTACATCACACATTTTACGTAATATAATCAGACTGCTTTTTGATTACTTCTGACCTAATATGTTTATCACATATAGCCTAAATAGCATAATCTTGTACCATAATGACAAAAAATACAAAGAGAAAGACAGTATATTCCATTTGTTGTTAACATTAAGTGCACTAAACATTACAATTAAAACAATACTTGTACTGAAAAAGATTAAATATTTTATTTGTTTACCTGCATGTCATGTGACCATTAACCTGCAAATGTGTTCCATAATTATGAACTTACTACATTAAAATCTCAGGGGTACTTCAAGTAAATATATTACATGAAAGATTTTTGGCTAATATAAAAAGGTTTGTGAATCCCGCTATTACATGTATATAAGTAATAACATTTAAGAAATAAAATTGCATTTTAATGTATTTGAAAGACAAAAGCCTTCCAAAAGACATAGTAATGCATGATTATATAACCTAATGAGTGATAATTCAAATAAACAATAATGTGTCCATCAGTAGTTGATGCATTGTTGAAATGTTGAAAAAACACTTCTTAAAATTTAAATAATAATTGTAAATCCAGTGGTCAAAATCTGTGTGGCCTCTCAGTATTAATTATAGCCATGGATGTCCACAAAATGGAAAGACTTTCTGAACGTGCAAGTAGTACTTTAGAAAGGGAAATTTTAAACATGAAAAATATAAATTATGAATAACGTAATCAATAAAAAAAGTAACTGTACTCTGAATTCGAGTTTTAATATGTAATATAATTAAATTGCAAGTACCTCATTTTTGGAATCTGATCACATAATCCAGCTTACATGTAATCAGTTACTACACAACTCTTTTTATAAATAATTAGTAGGAATAAAATTAGTTGTATATTTCCATTTATGTAAGGGTTTATTGCATACATAAATGTGACCCTGGGCCACAGAACCAGTAGCACGGGTGTATTTGTAGCAGTAGCCAACAATACATTGTATGGGTCAAAATTATAGTTTTTTCTTTTATGCCAAAAATCATTAAGATATTAAGTAATAATCATGTTCCATGAAGATATTTTGTACATTTCCTACTGTCAATATATCACAACTTAATTTTTGATTAGTAATACACATTGCTAAGAGCTTCATTTGAACAACTTTTCTCAATATTTTGATTTTTTGCACCCTCAGATACCCTCAGATATTGTCCTATAGTCACACATTAATTTATATTGAACATTTTACTAAGGCTCACCGTTAAAATAAGAAAACTTTATTTTTCAGTGTTCTCTGAAATGTTTTAAACATGTTTTTCTTGGTTCTGCAAACATCAAGGGACCTTTTCATTTTAGAATTTTGTAAACATTATGGAAATGTCATTTTTTAATGTTCTCCGAACCATCTGAAACAAGTAGTAACATTATAAAAACTTCACACGTACATACAACTAAAATGTATGAATAACTTTGTTATGCTAACGTTTTGAGAACATACACACAACTTTGAATGAACATTCCATTAACATCACTGGAAGAACGTTTTGGTGTATAACCTGATGAGAACCACACCAGAATGTTAGCCAAAGTTCAGAAAACATTCCTTGTGAGCTCTAGGCCTATGCAATACAGAATGTTTCAAAGAAGCTTCACAGTAAACAGGAAACTAACAGTGTTGCAAAGTACATCCGTTAATAAACAACCTTAATAAACAAATTCAATTTCAGATGAAAAGCAGCTCTACAGAAGACAATAGTGTCATTATTCTCATTTTAGTTCAGTGTTGATTTAATTTAGTACAATAACAGTATCAATGTTGCAAAATTCATCAGTTATGCAACAAATATAAAATGGTGTCATTATTGGCCCCAGTCAGTTCAGTGTTAGTTCAGTTCGATTACAGTGAAAAGTTCATTAATTATGAAACAAGATCAATTCAGCTATAAGCAGCTCTATTTGTAAATAGCATATATTGTGTATTTTTTTTATTTGTATGTATGTACATACTGGCAGTCAATATTAATAGACCTCTGATGACATCCATCTAACAAGAATAACCATTCAACAGTCATTCACATTCTATATAACGCCAGTCAATATACTCATGAATATGCTATCTAGCAATTCCCTAGTAACCTCCTAGTAGTGCCTGCCTACATCCTTTTAAAACTTCAAAATTCTTTTTAAACCATTCAAGCATTTAAAGGGATAATTCACCCAAAAACAAAAATTCTAGGATTAATTACTCAACCTCAAGTCAATTTCAAACTTGTAAGACCTTTGTTCATCTTCGGGACACAAATTAAGATGTTTCTGGTGAAATCCAAGAGCTATCTGACTCTGCACAGACAGCAATGGAACTGACACATTTAGGCCCAAAAAAGGTAGTAAAGACATCATTAAAATAATCCATGTGACACCAGTGGTTCAACACCAATGTTATGAAGCTACGAGAATACTTTCTGTGCACAAAGAAACAAAAATAATGATTTTGTCAAGGGAGCACTTCTCATTTTCATTTAGCAATATACTAAAATAACTTAAACTAAGACCAAATTCATAAAAAATGTAGAAATAAAAACTAGAATAAATACTAAAACAACACTGCTTTACAACAGTAGGCCTATATAATACTGTAATTCATACAAGTCTCACCGTTGCATTATTCCACAGGGTGGCAGTAGTAGCTAACACTCTGCACATCTAGCACTGTGGCAGTTATTTCATGTTTCCATGTTATATTTGATACGTTCTACCATAAGAGAAGCAGTTAATGCATTTATTTGTTTGACAGCTTGCTTTTTTCCAGTTTCTGCAGCCACCTAAACTGTAGCAAACTTGTTGATAAGTATATAATATTTACAAACATTCGTCATCTTTTGAAAAAGGGCACAGCTTCTGTCTCTTCTTCTTTTTGTTGTGCTCTTTTAAAACCACTACCCCTTGTAATTCATTTCTGCCAGGTTGACTGTGATTACTCTGACCTCAGTTCACAGGAACTGACTTGATGTGTTATTCTGTTCTGCAATGACGTCAGTCCCAGTCTGTAGTAGTACAAGGTCATGCATATTTAATACAGATGTACTGTTCGGTTGAGCATGACATTGACTACTAAAACCATATTCCTATAACAGTATGAATGAAAGCATTATTACATGTGAAGTAGCTCAGACCTGCTCTTCAATGAAAAGATTCTGGTAAATTTATCCATCTTGGCCAATTTCTATTACAAGCCACTCAAGATTACACTATATAATAGGTTTGTTAATTTATTTATTCAGTCAAAGTAAAATGCAGTAAGCTTTCAAATGTTGTCATTTCGTTTTTCTTTTTTTTTTTTAAATATGTATATATTTCTAAATATTATTTGAAACATTCACCGAAGCAATTTATATCGATAAATAGGTTATCCTTGCAACTTAAAATGACCAAATCATCTGTACCAAAGTTTTTATGCCTGCCAAGTGTCTCATATATCTACATAAGACAACTGACAAGGACAGAAAAAAAATGATACTCAAACCCCTTGCAGGGTATCTGCATATCAGCTTGAAATACAACAATGTGATTTTGCTTCAGACATGCTAAATATAGACCATGCCCTCCCTTATCCGTGAGAAACAGGAGGTCTTTATTTTAGCAACACGTTCCTCTCACCGGGCTTAGACATTAATTGCTAGTTTTTGTGCACATTTCCTCTTTCAGTATTTGTTTATATTGTGCACTGGCATATGCCACTATAATTTTAACCAGAAAACATAAAAGAACTTTACCCTGCTGAAAAGACCAGCATCAATTTAATACCAGTCTAGGCTACTTCATGCACGTTAGTACTGTTTTGGTACTGGTCTGGCTGGTGGAAAAACTGCCTTCCTTTGGTCAGCCAATCTGGTCTTCTGACTGTTGACATTCTGCAGCCATTACTCATAGCCACATTATCCTTCAAAAATCATTATAATAGGCTGATTTGCTGCTCTAGAAAAAAAATCTTATTTTTTATTTTTTGAAACTGAAACATTTTTGCAAGATTCTTTGATGAATAGAAGAACAGCATAAATTACTTTAAAAAATGTATAAGCAAAAATCAAAGCTCTGAGCACTGAGCTGGGTGTTGGTTACATTTCACACCATTGTGCTAGACTCTGTTCCTTGTGGAAGCTAGGAAGTCCTGCTGGAATGTATCACACTGACCTGAGCTTGGACCCCACCGTCTCAGGACACCTCGCCCTGATTTTGATGACCCCCGGGAGCAGGGAAATGCAGAATGACCCCCGCCTCAGCTGAGGTTATCATCACACATGTCAAAGTGTCACATTCGTTCTGTCAGGCTCTCCGGTAAGGCTACACCTGCCCCTTTTTCTTTTAATGATTTATAGAAAAAAAATAATCCAATATGTATGCCACAAAAATGTATTATAGATACATACTGAATATAATAATAAATTTATAAATATTCATGTTTATTCATGTTTTAATGTAAATTAAAAAAAATAAAAAATAATGATCTTTATTATTGGTGTTTGCATAGGTAGGCTTATTACTGTTGCTCATACTAATCTGGAATTTAAACAAACCCCTAAAACCGTTCAAACCAAAAACCATAACAACAACTATTTAGCGTCCACACTTTATGCGTCACAGAAAGTGAATGGCCATTTTTAGAATTTTCAACCGTTTTTTGTGGTAGAAGACTACTCAGCTGGTGAAGGGAATTTACTGATTGTAGGATATTAAAAAGTTGTGTTCCATGAGGATGTCGTAACAAATGTCAATAGACGGGGAAAATAAATCTAGCGGTTCATTCATAAATTCGTACTGACTTACCTTCACGCTGTGGAATCAGCGGAAAACAGAAGACAACGGGCGCAGCGCTGAAAAGGGTGGAGCCACATAAGGTCTATAACGTTGTGTTTACGTGTAGTTTATGTGTCGTTATCGTGACAGCTGTGGTGTGAACAGCCCTCTTGAATTAGAGACGTCAGGTTAGATGCCATATTGAATGTAACGCGGATGAAAACGAGGCTTTGAAGGACAGACTTAAGTTTACAGTCAACGGACTGTATAAAAATTAAGGACGACGTAATTTTCCCAACTCAGAAATTTTAAAGTTGTTTTTTTTTTTTTTTTTTTTTTTGTCTACTTAGGTATTTTTCTTAATTATGTATGTATGTAAAATATAGCCTATGCTGGTAAACAAATGTGCAATCCATTGAATGCACTGTACTTGTATTGCTCACAGCCTCGATTTCATTCCTGTCAAAAATTCAAAATGGCGCTATCCTATATGGAAGCCCGTTTCCGCCACTGAATAAAAAAATAAAAAAAGATAATTGTGACTTTTTATCTCAAAATTCTGACTTCTCACAATTTCAAGTTGTATTACACAATTCTGAGAAAAAAAAGTCAGAATTGTAAGATAAGTTGCAATAATTTAAAAAAACCTTTCTATTCAGTGGTGGAAACGGGCTTCCATACTATCCTGACAAAAGTCTATAGATTCATGATTATTAGAACTTTTGTTATTGTTATTGTTTTTGGTATGAATGGCTTATAACTAATTTCGTGTTTGCTATCCGCATTTTTCTTCCCACAAGAGTGGACGTGGCCATTTGTAAATTTTATGGGTCTGGCTTCTGGTCTCATCCATTTCCAGCTATTTCTAGCTGTACAAAACAGCTCGTTTTGCTATTTGATATTGCAAAGTGGTGTGTCTTACCATGTCATTTTAATGTATTATCTTAATTATGAGCACACTGGCTTGTAGTGCAAACTGTTTTACCATTTACTGCATTTAACGCAGATGAAAATGAGGCTTTGAAGGATAGACTTTACAGTCAATAGCATGCAATGTATGCTTTTAAAGCTGTTTTATGGATTTTTTTTTGTCTACTTAAAAGTTTTTTTTCTGAAAGATGATGTATGTAAAATATTTGTTACACAACACACGGCCTGTATCGCTCACGTCCTCATTTTCATTTCTAAAATTAAAAATGGTGCTATCCTGACTAGTCTATATAATTTACGATTATTAGAACTTTAGTTATAGTTATTGTTCTTGGTATCAACAACCCACAACTCATTTCACCTTTTTCTTCCTGCAAGAGTGGGCGTGGCCATTTGTAAATTTTATGGGTCGGGCTTAATTCTGCGTTAAAGTCTACCAGATCTTTATGTACCAAAATATCAAATACTTTACGCACTTCAGACTTTGCCCAGTTAGCATCTCGATCATCCAGAAATCATGGTGGCAATGTAATCTTGTTCAATATGTTTTCAGTCATGCATTTCCATTCCTGTGGGATAACATTAGCAGCAGATCAAAGGAAGTGTGGTTTCAATGGTACAGTTTTACTGCATTTTCTAGTGACAAGATGACGCAATGATGATTTGTAGTCCTAACACTCAGCGGTCTGAGCTTAAAATAGGGTCTGCCTCACAGCGAAAAAACATCAACAGATTGTCACTTGCTTCCTGTTTGACAGTTTCCCATCCCTTATCTTCCTAAAGCTGTCTGAATTCATTGTGTTGATAAATGCGACTGTGGCCCAGATAGAGCTTTTGTGTGACCATTATGCCCCTAGATAATGCTTACAAACAACAGAAGTCCCATGCAACCCCAAAAATATCTCAATAACATTATGAACAATACATTCCAGGTACAAAAGGATATTTAGTCACAGATCAAAAATAGATAGATAGATAGATAGATGATAGATAGATAGATAAATAGATGATAGATAGATAGATAGATAGATAGATAGATAGATAGATATTATTATTATTTTTTTTTTACTGTGCTTTTGCTATTTTGCATTGACGTTCTCTGTTTGGACTCTCTTGGACTCATCACATGGGGGAACTTCCTCCAGGTTTCCGTTCCTCTATTTCCCGGACCACTGAGGAAGGATGCAACACATATCCTCTACAGATGCTTCCAGCTTCTTTTACTCCCTTAGCCCAGCTGAGAGTTGCTGCATGTGTGTGTACACGCATTTGTGTGCAATTACAGAATAAAAGAAACTCCCACTTCCTGTTATCAATGCATAAACAAGGCCTAAAACACAAAGGCAGCTTTGTGCATTTTCCAGAATCCAATTGGGCAAATGTAGTTATTCAATTGTAAAGACTATTACCTGTATCCCTTTTCCATTCGGCATTACCTATGTGTTCTTTATAAAGGCATGTGGCAATTCATGTGATTCAATAATGTGGATCTATTCAGTCGTGACGTCAATTTGTAGCCCACCTAGAAGGATAATTCACCACGGCTTCCCCGAATAGCTAATGGGTTTTGAGAATAGCATTTTGGGTTTATTTATAAAATAAAGTGTGTAGCAAATGTAACATCATGAAAATTTTGTTCTCCTAGAAATTATTTACACTTTTAAATGTTGTTGAATTATGCTCACCAAGGCTGCATATATTTGGTCAAAATACACATTGTGTAAAAATACATAAATATTATTATTATTATTTTAAATATATTTTTATTTAAAAATGTATTTCCTAAAGTTCAAAAGGAATAGCATTTGTTCGTAATAAAAAAATGCTTGTAACATTATAAATGTCTTCACTGTAACTTTTCTTCCTTGCTGGATACAAAAATTATTGACCCCAAACTTTTGAACATACAAACAAATCTCTTATGTATTAACATTTACCTACATCAGGTTTCAAATTTACATTCATAGTATGACTGTGTAATGTATGTTTAAAGTTATTTTTAAACAATTTAACTCATTTTAAGGTTTTTTTTAAATACAATTAAAACATTTAGAAGGAAACAATGACTTTAAACTGCTAACTGAGTATGAGGACAATTGGGTAAGCCTCCCATAATAACTTGTCCGGGACAATGTAAATTTGTAATAAAACAAAAGGAGTTGAGACTTTACAAATAAGTTGAGGAAGAGTGAAAGACGTGTGAGGGTTACCGCTTTCTAGTCTGATTCACGGGAACATCAGAGAGAATGTGGGTTGGTGAATCTCCCTGTTCTTGTATCCATAGAGATAAAGATTCATGATAAAGCCCAAGTTTACAATGCTGGCCCGCGGTCTCTTGTGTCCACACTGCTTCTCTCAGTCAGGCCTTTATGAATCACACCACTGCAAGCTACAGCTGGGAAATTCAGATCTTGATGAACTGCGAGTATATGTGCTCTGCCAGTGTAGGTGTAGGAATGCCTGCTTGTACATGTTGTGCCAGTTTAAGTAATCTTAATGCTGTGAGAGGGGAAAATGTATGTCCAGATATCTCAATTAAGGCAACGTTAATTCAAGGTAAGCCAGTTTAAAAGGAATAGTTCCAAACCTGTAGTTCTTTCTATTATTTTGAAGAATGTGTTTCTGTACATTAAATGAAAGGCAGGAGGCTTAAATGTTGTTTTGAACCCCAATAATGACAGAACAATAGATAGAATGATAGACAGACAGAATAGACAATAAATAGATAGATAGAACAGCAGAGAGACAGACAGACATAAAGACAGAAAGATAGACAGACAGATAGCAAGAACAGCAGACAACCATACAAACAGAAAGACAGACTGATAAAAAGACAAGAAAGTCAGAAAGAGATAGATAGAACAGCAGACAGACAGACAGACAGATAGACAGATAGATAGATAGATAGATAGATAGATAGATAGATAGATAGATAGATAGATAGA
>JAHKKF010535845.1:0-18648 GCA_019740295.1 Labeo calbasu | reverse complement strand
CAATGTTGGATAATATCAACAGTTGTGCTGCCAAATATTTTTTGGAACCTGTGATTTTTTTTTTTCAGGATTCTTTCATGAATAACAAGTTTAAAAAGCACAGTGTTTATTCAAAATATAAGTATTTTATAACAATGTAAATTATTTATTATTAACTTTTAATAAACTTTTAATTATTAACTTAATACATCCTTGGTGAATAAAAGTATTAATTTCTTAAAAAAAAAAGAAAAAAAAAAAGAAACAATAAAAATGTACTGACCCCAAACTTTTGAACGGTAGTGTATATCAGTTCGAAGTTCAGTTATGTGTTAAGAAATACATTTTTTGTGGCATCTGCTGTAAGTAAAGAATGGTCACAATATTGAAAATATAAATGTGACCCTGGACCACAAAACCAGTCATAAAGGCCAATTTCTTTTAAGTAAATAAGCTGTAATAAATAAATAATTGAAAAAAAAAGATAAGCTCAATAAAAAAGCTTTAGGACAATATTTGGCTGAGATACAACTATTTGAAAATCTGGAATCTGAGGGTTCAAAAAAATCGAAATATTGAGAAAATCGCCTTTAAAGTTGTCCAAATGAAGTTCTTAGCAATGCATATTACTAATCAAAAATTAAGTTTTGATATATTTATGGTAGTATGATTTTTGGCATAAAAGAAAAATGTATAATTTTGACCCATACAGTGTATTTTTGGCTATTGCTACCAATATACCTGTGCTACTTAAGACTGGTTTTGTGGTCCAGGGTCACAAATGATTGTTTTTTTTAGTAATCCAATTTGTGGAAAGCTCTCACAACAGTTGATCAAGTTCAGTGGGTTCAGAATAAGATTTATTTTCCTGTGCTATCAGCTGTGAAAACACAACTGATATTACTTCCAGTCCATTCATCATATTGAAAATGATCAAGTTGAGGGCAAAGCATTATGGGATAGAGTATTCTGTATAGCTTACTCGATTGTATTCTGCACATTTAGGTCATTTCGTACATACCAAAATTTGCATATTGTGCACGCATTCATTCCGGATGCTGCAGAAATAGATAATGTGGTAGTATGCCATCCGAACGGCCTTGGACCTTCTAACTCGGTTATATTAAGCAACTCTACACCTTAATATAAAAATAACTCAACATGATTGTCTGTGAAGAGAAATGGCTTTTATTTCATGGTCCCTGAACCTCCCTGTATAATTCTGAATCAGAACTGACACAATCCCTATTATGGCTCCTGCATTTTATGGCTTCTTGCTTGGCTGACATTTCTGTAACATATGATTACATTATAAGACTATTAAACTTATCAAGTGTAGACAGGAAAAAAAAAAAAAAAAAAAAAAAAAAAAAAAAAAAAAANAAGACTATTAAACTTATCAAGTGTAGACAGGAAAAAAAAAAAAAAAAAAAAAAAAAAAAAAAAAAAAATATCGCGGACCGGACTCGATCGGAGGTTGTGAAAGGGGCGGGGCTTAGATGATTCTCTCCGGCCTGGAAAAAGCTGTTGACATGTTGATAGATTAAAAGAAGGAGCGAGCATGAAATCTTTCCAGAAGACTGCAGCCAACAAAGAAGGAGAACATCCTCAATAGCCTGCCATTCTAATTGGATCTGACAGTCAAGTCAAAGATAAAAGAGAAACAAGATATGGGGCTTATGTACACATCCAACGGAGACTTGCCGTTGTAGTGCATTAGCAAGGTTGGAGATATCTAAAATCTCATCATCCCTAATCAAATGATCGAGCACGCGAGCGTACAATACGCACCGCATGGGGAAAAACAGGAACATTTGTTAAGGTTAGAAGACCAGCGGCCCGGGTTTATGGATATTGATGCCGGTGGAATTGCGTGTCAGAGCAAAGCAGGGGACTCACAGAGAGAGCATCATTCATCCCAGCGGCCTCTTATACACACACTGAATGAGGTGCCAACCTGTGTCACTCAAAGAGCCATTTCTGTCCACCTCGCTCTATTGTCCTCTGACAGAGAGAGAGAGAAGTGCGAGTGCGGGAGGGAGGGATGCTCGTGAGGGAACGTGGGTGTGCGGGGAAAACGGGGCGAGAGGAAAAAAAGATGGCGAGAAATGAAGCAGGGGAGACGAGCGCCAGAGGAGGGGCGGACATTCATCAGTATCCCCTTTTGTCACGTTTAAATGCTGGAGTCTGGATAAAGCATTGCTTGTTGCCTTTTCCGGATAGGCCACTAGGAAAAAGAGCCAAAAAGCTTTAGGGGAGAGAGAGAGGGAGGGAGAGAGAGATCTGACAGGGGAAGAGATAAATCTATACAGGATCCAGTATAGGCTGACTATAATGGCATACAGTAACTTTCAAACTCAAAACTTCCTTCCCAGCGGAAGAAAATCTGAAGAAGAAAAAATGACACATTGCCTATGCTTAAATATTAAAATCTGGTTTGTCCAATCACAGTGAGTTCAGGTCAGAATATTCCTAACAATGGTATTTTAGCATCATTAATTATTCATTAATTAGATTTTTTATATATATTTTCCTTTTTTATTTGAATTTTAAAGTTAGTCTGTTTTATATTATCATTTTTATAAATGTTTTAGTTTTTAGTTTAATTTTAGTACTTCAAGTCAAACATGTTGCCTTGTCAGCAATTTTATTTTATTTCAGTTAATCACATGATTTTTTATGGTTTTAATTTTAGTTTCAGTTTTAATTTTGGTAAAATATAATTAGGGGTTGACAGGGCCGATGCCAATACTGATTATTACAGATCAGGTAGACCGATAACCGATATTTTGAACCGATATATACAGTTGCATGTGAAAGTTTGGGAACCCCTTGCAGAATCTGTGAAAATGTGAATGATTTTAACAAAATAAGAGAGATCATATAAAATGTGTGTTATTTTTTATTTTGTACTGTCGTCAGTAGGATGTTTTACATAACAGATGTTTACATATAGTCCACAAATAACACCCTTCAAAATTAATACTGTGTGTGGTTACCTGGATGATCTATGACTGTTTTTTTTGTTTTGTGATGGTTGTTTATGAGTCCCTTGTTTGTTCTGGATAGTTATACTGAACACTGTTCTTCCGAAAAATCCTCCAGGTCCTGCAGATTCTTCGTTTCAATCTTTTGCATATTCAAACACTTACCGGCAGCAACTTTATGATTTTGAGATCCATCTTTTAACACTGAGGACAATTGAGGGACGCAAACACAACTACTAAAAAATGTTCAAACATTCACTGATGCTTGAGAAGGAAACACAAAGCATTAAGAGCTGGGGGGTGAAAACTTTTGAACAGGACAAAGAGGTCCACATTTTTCTTACTTTGTTGAAATATCATTTTTTTCTATTTAGTACTGCCCTTCAGAAGCAACAGACGATACTTGCATGTTTCCTGGAAGACAAATTAAGTAAAATTTACCTTGATCTTCAAGTTCCAAAAGTTTTCACCCCCCGGTCCTAAATGCATCGTGTTTCTCTGAATGTTTTATTATGTGTTTGTTGTGTTTGAGTCCCTCAGTTGTCCTCAGTATGAAAAGATGGATCTCAAAACCATACAGTCACTGCTGCAAAGGGTTCAAATATGCAAAAGATGTTGGAAAACTGAAGAATCTGCAGGACCTGGAGGATTTTTCTGAAAAACAGTCCTCAGTTTAACAGTTCAGAACAAACAAGGGACTTATGAACAACCATCACAAAACAAAACAAAACAAAAAAACAGTCGTAGATCATCCAGGTAACCACAGACAGTATTAAGAACTAAGGGTTCCCAAACTTTTGAAGGGGGATATTTTAATAATCTATTTTTTTGTCTTGCGGACTATATGTAAACATCTTTTATGTAAAATATCTTACTCAGGGCAGTACTAAATAGAAAATAACATGCATTTTGTATGATCTCTCTTACTTTGTTAAAATGATTCACATTTTCACAAATTCTGCAAGGGGTTCGCAAACTTTCGTATGCAACTGTATGTCTGGTTTATAAATGAAAATTAATATCAAAAGTAAGTATAACAAGGGCTTTGACAAAAACTTTCTTTAAATGCTCTTTAAATATCGGCAAATCGGATTTGAAAATAGGCAATGCCGATAATCGGTAGGCCCACTAAATATAATAACCATGGTTCTCAAACACAAGAACGACCACAATAAGAGCTGGAGAATCAGTTGTTTCTGGCTGTCTGTCGCTCTGAATATTCTTCCAACCAAGAGCAACAGGGATGAGTAGCTGAAGCTTATTTTTAACAAGCTCCCTGATCAGTTAAATTGCTTTTTCCCTGTTAAAACATAATTAAGTCTTTTCAAAAAGGTTGTTATCGAAGGATGAGGCAATTAAACATTGCATTTTTGATTATGCACAATTTCACATGCAAAGAGGATTTTTGTATTAAAAAACAGAGGGTTAAAGTAGTAATAAATAAGATAAATAAACATGAAACTAATAATAAATAAAGAACAACACTATTAACAAGTGGGCCTCAAATTTGATTGCTGACCTAGAAAAAAATTGCTTAATCTTTTTTATTTGACATCATAATGTTCCTTTGTTTTCAATGTGGACTTTAGACCCCACTTTAGAATTGAGCAAGATTGATATTTCCTTACATGCTTTATCATCACACTCACAACGGCATCAGCAGCAATCCCAAATCTCTTTCTCTCGCTCTCTTATTCATGCAAGCATATGGTGGTGTCCATCAGCACAGTGAAGCTGCTATGATGGAGTGTACTTGTTGAATTATGCATACGCAATAGAGTCACAGATCACTGCAGTGCCTGCTTCTGACAGATATGAATACCTGTGAGGAGGATAGGAAGTATATGAGCTACATATCTACCTGTCTCTTTCCCGCCCCCTCTCCCACTCTCCCAATCACGGCTGAAGATACACATCCTAAACCGCATAATAACAATGAAGAAAGCATTTCAACAACCCCTGTGATCAGTAAAAGCAAATGTTGCTCTTTGATTTACCAACTGGATGCACTCACAGCTCTATACCGCAGTTATCGAGACGTGTTTTTCTCCTGGCTTTGTGCGTCTCTGATAACTGACGGGGCCTCTGACTCATCGCTTGAGTTCTTCTCAGCGTCAAGAACACGTCAGGTGAAAACCTGTCCAGGTTTTTAATTCAAAGGATTTAAATTAAGCAATTAATAGATCAGCAAGACACAGTAAGCTGGTGTCAGACTGTGACCCCGAATCTGTGATTAAGCGCAGCTAGATGAAAAACAAAAAGAGGTTAGGTGAGGCTCAGGAGAGCGATTTGAGCACTGAAATGTTTTGTAGTGAGCCCTGGTGGGAGGAGAGCCATGCTTTTTGATAAAAATGGGGCCACTGTGGAAGCGTCGTGGATGTTTCTAGGGTGGCAGGCTCAAACCAGAGGTGTTTCTAGCTTTCTTTTATCAGCACTGGGCCACGGACCCCCCATCAAAAAAGTGTGTCCATATTTTGATGGATATAAATTGAGATAAATCATCTCTACCTGCATCACAGAGTTGTTCACAAACTGCACAAGCAATAAAGAGCTACTATAAAAGACATTTGCGAGAAAAAAGGTGCAAAAGCTGTCACCGGGTCATTTTTGCACCATATTTATCACTAAAGTATGCATATACATATAGGATGCATGTACATATTGGTACCTAAATGGTACATATTAATAACTTTTGAAAGGGTACCGGCCCAGTAACAGCTTTTTTCCCCTTGGGAGTGTAGGTAAATATCCATCTCATCCAATGTTCTTTTTGTTTTCTGTCTTATAAATGATCCTGTTACTATTTCAGTGTGAGAAACCGCTGCAACAATTCAGTGTGTGTGTGAACTGAATTGTGAACAATTTCAGAGCATTTTGAAAATCAGTTTGAGTGACTGGATTACAACGGTGATGAATCTGTGAATCTGGCAGTGCTTATCGAATATACTGTATAACTTTGAAAACTTTGGGTTCAGTAATTTGTTTTTTCTTTGTTGCTAAAGAAATTAATATTCTTTATTCAAAACTATGGAAGCCCATTTCTGCCACAGAATAAAAAATAAAATTGCGACTTTTTATTTCACAATTCTTTTTTTCTTGCATTTGCTAGTTTATTCTCAAAAAATGAAATCACAATTGCGAAATACAATCTCACAATTCTGACTTTTTATTCAAAATTTTGTTTATATCTTGCCATTTTGACTTTATAACGCAGCTGTGAATTTATATCATGCAATTCTGAAAAAAAAAAAAAGAAAAAGTCAGAATTGCATGTTTTTATTTCACAGTTGGGAGAATAGGGAGAAAAAAAGTCAGAACTGCAAGATACAAATCGTCATTTGCGAGAAAAAGTCTTTGTGATTCGTGAGTTTTTATCTCACAATTGCGAGGAAAAAGTCAAAATTGTGAGATACAAACTCTCATTTGCCAGAAAAGTCAGAATTGTGAGTTTTTATCTCGTAATTCTGAGAAAAAAGTTAAATTGGAAAAAAAAGGTTACAATTGCGAGACATAAACTTGCAACTGCGAGGAAAAAGTCAGAATTGCAAGTTTTTATATCACAATTATGAGGAAAAAAAAAATCAGAATTGGGAAAAGAATCAGAATTCTAAGAAAGAAAAGTCAGAACTGCAAGAAAAAAGTTAGAATTGCAAGACAAACTCACAATTGTGAGGACAAAGTCAGAATTGCATGTTTTTATCTCACAATTATGAGAAAAAAAGTCAGAACATTTCTCATTTGCGAAAAAAGTCAGAATTGCACATTTTTATCTAACAACTGGGATAATTGGGAGAATAGGGAGAAAAAAAGTCAGAATTGCAAGACACAAACTGTCATTTGCGAGAAAAAGTCAGATTTGTGAGTTTTTATCTCGCAATTCTGAGAATTGGAATTGGAAGAAAAAAGAAATGTGGGACAAACTTGCAAATGCAAGAAAAAAGTCACAGTTGCAAGATACAAATTGTCATTTGCAAGAATTGCGAGATATGAACTCTCATTGGCAAAAAAAAGTCAGATTTGTGAGTTTTTATCTCACAATTCTGAGAAAGAAAAGTCAGAACTGCAAGAAAAAAGTTAGAATTGCAAGACAATCTCGCAATTATGAAAAAAAGTCAGAATTGTGAGATACAAACTCTCATTTGCAAGAAAAGTTGCCCCTTGCAATTCTGAGGGGAAAAAAATCAGAAATGGAAGAAAAAAAATTGTGGGACAAACTAGCAAATCCAAGAAAAAAGTCAGTATTGCGAGATACAAACTTTCACTTGCAGGAAATGTCAGAATTGCAGGGTTTTACCTCACAATTTTTGTATTTTGTTTGTATTAAAAAAGTACTTTTTTTTATTCAGTGGTGGAAATGGGCTTCTATACCTAAAGTCAATGTAAATACAAAATAAATAAATAAATAGAAATGCTGTTCATCTTAAGTTTTTATTTAACAAAGAACGCTGAAATATTAAGATTATTATCCTGTTACTTTTTAATTTCAAATTGTAATCATTTTTTACATGTTGTTGCTTTATGATAAAATAGATGCTGCCTTGGTGAACTCTTAAAAACAAAATCAAAACAAAAAAAACTGGTTGGTCACTCAGTCTCTTTCAGTTTAAACAGACAACTCATGAATGAGCTGCACAACCAGACTTCACTGTCTAGCTACACAATACTAGCATGAAGGGGAGAAAAGGACTGACTAAAACCTTATGGGTCATCTGTAGAAATCAAATGCTTTCCCAGAGCTCATGTCTGCCATTCATTCCCGCTCTCCTTTTCACATCCTGCCTCTTCGGCAGGAAATTTGCTCACTTGATAAAGCGAGGAGCGGGGTCAAACACTCACCTGAGCCTCGCCAATTAAGCCTCAATGAGATACTCTTATCAAATTGGCTTTTACGGCCAAACTCTACAGACACGGGAATGCTGGAGGAGAGAGAGCAGTCACAGACATTTAAGAAATGTGCCACTTTCAGATAAAGCTTCCTTTATACACGCACGCGCTCCTGATGAATACAGAAGCCTAATTAGACTAAACGGCGTTCACAAAGACCATACCAGAATACAAAACGGGATGTGTGTGCAAAAGCGCGCACGCATTTAGGAATGAAATGTCATTTTCAGTTGTCGAACAAATTAGGCGCATTGAAAGGTTTAGAAGGGCTCTGTAAACACCCTCAAGGATACAAAGACACTTTAAACGAACACGTTACATAAAAAACTGTAATTGCAAAAACCGTCAAATACGTAACACTGTCACGCATGTCGATAATACACAACACGCTGCAGAAAAAAATGAATTAGAAATCACATAAACACATCAACATGCTTCAGTTAAGCCACTAAATCACATAACTGACTTTAACGATAATTCTAAAAGAGATGGAAAATAAATGAATAACCGCAATTTTTTGTAACACATCTCATACAGAATGAAAGTGAGAAACCTGAATGGGAACAATTTAATGACCTTCGCATCGCAGCTGAAGGGACATTGTGAGAGTTTTCATTTTACAGTAAAATAGGAGACGCTCTGGAGAATAAAAGAAGCACCTTGAAATCCTGACCGAAGTTAAAACTCTCAAAAGAGTTTCATTCAATCTCAAGTTAAATAAATAAGACCAAAAAATGAAAGGAGGATAAAGCAGGGCAATCTAAGATTAATTTCTCTCTCCATTTCTTTCTATCTCCGTTTCGCTTTCACATGTACTGTGGCACGTTTCGAGGGTGACTCAGCCGTCATATGATTCAGACAAGGAAAATTGTGATTGGGGGGTGAAGGAGGGGGTGCTGTAACCTTAGAAACAAGGTATGCTAACCAAAATCTTGAGGGGAAGGGCACTTAGAGGGAATGTGCAAGACGACTCGGGCCAAATCTTGTACAACTGCTCTGTAGTCACTAGAGCATAGAAACATCTTCGGTTCATTTCTAGGACAGGCCATTTTCTGACTTACATGACAGTTACATAATCCTCAGACTTAGATTTTTTTGCCAACAAATTTTTCATCATCACCAGCACCCAACCATTTGTGCAGAATGAGCAGGAACAACACTCTTATACTAAAACTATAACAGTGAAACTAATGAAATAGTAAGCACAAGGGGGAATCTCCTAAAATCTATCAAGAACACATCTGGGTCATATTTTAACCTAAAATTATATGAAAAAAATTATAAATTAGGTTTAGATTATTTACCACATTTCTTAGATTTTTTTTTTTAAATCTAAATTAGTTTTTTTTTTTAGTTTTTATATTATTATGATTTATTTATTTAAGTCCTGTGACATTATTTTGAGAAAATTAAGCAAATTCTCAGAAATTACTATATTGCAAGCAAATACATAAATATAAATGTAATTTTAAATAAACAAACTACTGGTCAAAATTTTGGAATAATTGTTTAAATGTATATATTTAAATGTTTAAATGTTTATATTTTAAAATGTAACTGATTCCTGTCATGATAACGTTGAATTTTCTGCAGCCATTACGCTAGTATACAATGATCATTTTGACAATTTAAAAAAGAATAAGTAAATAAATAAATAAATAAATAATTAAATATTATTATTTCAAACTTTTGACCGGTACTGTATTTTTAAACATTATGGTAGTATTTCTTGTATTGGCTTTAAAATTACTAAATTAGAAGTGTTTCTTGTTTAAATTACTTGAAACAAGAAATAAATAAGTGTTTCAGCAGTTGTTACTCCAATATTCAATGTCACATGATTATTCAGATAATCAAAATAAATAAATAAATAAATAAATAAATAAAAGTATTTATTTGTTTTTCCCCAAAACTTTTGACCGGTACTGTATATTCAAATATTGCTTAATTGTTATTAAAAAAAAAAAAAATTAATATAACAATAAAAATCAAAAGTTTGTACTTCTTAAAAAAATATATTTTTAAGCATTATTTTATTATATATATATATTATATTAACATATAAACATATAAACATTTTATTTTATAATTTATTTTATTTTATTTATTTCGCCACTGAATAAAAAAAATAAAAAAAGGTAATTGCAACTTTTTATATAGGAATTCTTACTTTTTCTCAAAATTATGAGATACAAACTCGCAATTGCAAGTTATAAACTCAGAATTGTGAGATATAAAGTTCCAATTCTGAGAAATAAAGTCAGAATTGCAAAATATATACAATTCTGAAAAAAATCGCAATTTTGATATCAAGTCTTTTCTCCCCTCAAAATTGGAGTTTATAACTTGCAATTGAGAGTTATATATCACAAGAAAAAAGTCAGATTTAAAAGATACAAAACTCATGTTTGTGAGAACAAACGTTTATATCTCGCAATTTTGACTTCATTTCTCAGAATTGTGAGTTTATTTCATTTCTGAGCAAAAAAGCCAGAACTGAGAGTTTGTATTATGCAATTCTGAGGAAAAATAGTCAAAATTACGAGATGCAAACTCACCATGTCCAAGATTATGAATATTTTACAAGAAAATATTTTTGGTCTTTGTACTCCAAAATTTGAAATTGTTTCTACTTTTAAGAGAGAAGAAAAAAAGAAAAACATTGAAAATAAATGATAAAATATCATCAGCATTTATTTTTAATATTTTTCTTCTAAAAAGTAAATGTTTACAGAAAAATTTCACTGTAAACATTTGGTGACAAAGTTCTCAGTATTGCTGGGTTGGTGCATATTACAGCTTTTTTAATGTTAACATTATTTACAGATTGTAATGTTACCAAGTTATGACATAAAATATTTGTATTATGCCATTCTGAGGAAAAATAGTCAGAATTACGAGATGTAAACTCACAATTGTGGGAAAAAAAAAGTCAGAATTGTAAGATAAAAACACAATTACCTTTTTATTTTTTATTCAGTGGCAGAAATGGGCTTTCTGCCACTGCCATTTTTGAGCTGAAATATGTCCTGGGCATGGTTTTGTAAGGTTCACTCATAAATCTTTTTGCATTTACAACTGAAAAGGTATATATTTAAAGTTAGAAAGTCATCATTTACAATTCCACAGCAAGAAACTGCATTTTCACTGATGGTACAGAGTCTCCCTGATTGGATATACATGAGGTCTTCACCTCTGCTGTAATGATGTACTTTGCACTACATGCCTGCAGGAACAAAAATGGCCAGAGTAGACTGAAAGTACGAGCTCATTTTTCTCTGACACTCGTGGGCGGAGCACTGCGCCCCTCTCATTAATAAGCAGCGATTAGTCTTAATAAAAGGAAGAGGACCTGTTATTCAGTAGTAATTGTGTTAAGGAGTTACCACGGGAAGGTAAGCGCCGAAGCCCGGAGATGCTGGCTGACGGGGACGATGTCCTGTCAGGCACAATCTTCTGCTCACTAAATAGTGCTCAGACAGGCCAGGGTGTGAAACAACCCCACATTTATCATCTTCACAAATCCAGAGCCATGGGGCTGTCATATGCTCATGTGCACACGCACACACCCTAGCCATAAATATAGCATGTTTTAAAAGATGCAGAAGGGAATCACTCTCTCATTCAGACACACACACATACATGCATACGCTTCCCTGAGGCTATGAGCTCCTCCACATGCCAACGAAGCAGAGGAGGGAGCGGGCATCATGCCAGTGTTGGACAAGGCATAGCGGCACATGGCATCACACAACGCCCAGTGCCACCTTCTGCTGAGTAAAGACAGAATGTGCAGAAAGGGAGAGAGAGATGTCATCATGAGCTTAAAGCCTTGTTCAACTTCAGTAGTCAACTAGTCTCCATGAAACCTTACCTGCAACACCATATATGCTTCTTAGATAGTAAAACGTACATCATAATCTTGGAAGTGGTACAACAATAACAATAATAACAATAATAATAATTTAATTAATTGATTAATTAATTTATTTCATGGACCAAATTTCTCTTAAATCTTGTAAAACATTTAAATAATAATAATAATAGTAATAATTTATTACTTGAATGTTTTACAATAAAATACTATTTCAGTCTTTGTACTTCAAAATGTACAAATTATTTCTACACTTTTTTTTTTAGTATTGTACCATTGGATCATGTCTAAAAAATCAATTCAATTCAATTCAGTTCAATTCAATTCAATTCAATTCAATTCAATTCAATTCAATTCAATTCATACATATTACCATAGTACTATGTCCAAGATTATGAATATTTTACAATATTTTAATAATAATAATTTAATTAATTGATTAATTTATTTATTTCATGGACCAAATTTCTCTTAAATCTTGTAAAACATTTAAATAATAATAATAATAGTAATAATTTATTACTTTAATGTTTTACAATAAAATACTATTTCAGTCTTTGTACTTCAAAATGTAAAAATTATTTCTACCCTTTTTTTTTTGAGTATTGTACCATTGGATCATGTCTAAAAAATCAATTCAATTCAATTCAATTCAGTTCAATTCAATTCAATTCAATTCAATTCAATTCAATTCAATTCAATTCATACATATTACCATAGTACCATGTCCAAGATTATGAATATTTTACAAGAAAATACTTTTGGTCTTTGTACTCCAAAATTTGAAATTGTTTCTACTTTTAAGAGAGAAGAAAAAAAGAAAAACATTGAAATTAAATGATAAAATAATAAAATAAATAATAATAATAATAACTATTATTATTATTATTTATTTCATGGACAATATTTCTCTTAAAAAAATGGAAAACATTGAAATTATTATTATAATTATTATTATTATTATTATTATTATTATTATCATCATCATCTATTTTTATTTTTAATATTGGTAGTACTACAGTAGTCTTGAAAGTACTGTGTATATAAATACATACATATATATATATATATATACACAGTGAGACTTCAGTACTATGGTATATATCAAAGTACCATGTTATATCTTTGAAGTAACATAGAAATGGTACACAGTGGTACACAAATAGGGTAATAATTCAACACCATGAAATTAGCATCTAAAATCATGACTATAAAAGGGCATGTAGGAGACTGTCCCTTTAAAAACATAACTATGCTTTTAATAACCGCCTTGGAAAATGCAGATAAATTCAAAGGTCACTGCATTGTCCATAATTAATGGCATGCCACTGTGACAGCCACGCTTTCCTGTCATATTTCATGCGTGTAAGCAGTCGTAAACAGCCATCAGCTCAATGTGACGCAAATATAAGACACGTCTCTTAAAGCGGTTAGGTCACAGCGCCGGTGTCTCCTGAGAGAAAGCTTTAGCGCTGTGTATGAGAGCGTGTCATCCTGGCTTTCAATAGGTGAAGTGCATCCGCATGTAATGGGCCATGTCTGGAAATCGATTCCAATTGCAATGCTAAACCCGTACCGCCCTCCTCTCCAAAGCACCCAACAAAGTCTTCATGCAACTGTCCAGTCATTTAACCCGGGGCCTGTGGGATTTAACCGTGCCAATGCGCTCTGCGTTGAAATGAGATGTTAACATTAAGTTAGCAGACTAATGGCCTCTGTCAGGTGAGCTTTAACTTAGAATTACATCCTAAGTCAAAGGCTAATACAGTACAGAATATGACAAGAGGTTTACATTAAGTTGAATTAGCAATGTCTAACTAGTAGCTGCGTCCCAAATGACACAATGTACACTATGCACTCAATCATAAAACGTCCGAAGTTCCACAGTTATTTGGACGTTTCTTTCCCAGCTTTTTACCTTTACAGACATAACCAACTGTTTATGTAACATGAACTGGTGTGTATTGGACAGTTTTGACAGTTTTTGACAATAAGACATGAACGAGAACTTAGTTTAGTACTCACATGCTGCGTAACAGCCGTTTTCTGTGCGCATGTTTCATATGTATATGCTCAGAAAACCCTATATCAAAAGTTTAAACTAATATGGCTTAAAAGCCGCATAATTTCAGCACGATAGCCATGATAATCAAAACCAAACAGATGTTTTTTAGCAGAGTATCTGAGGTACGAGCTATAATGGCACAGCTCTATTCTGAAAAAGGGATGGGGAGCAGCCGCTCATTTGCATTTAAAGAGACATGCACGAAAACAGCGTGTTTCTGCTTCCACTTAAAATGGGCATTTTCAAAATGATATAATAAATGATCTGTGGGGTATTTTGAGCTGAAACTTCACAGACACATTCTGGGGACTCCGGAGACTTACATTACTTATTGTAAAAAGGGGAATAATGGGTCTCCTTAAACTAAAAAAATAATTGTCCTTGAAGATTTAGAGGTTTCAGCTTTGTTAATGAACTATTTATGATAATAAATGATGCCAAATTATGATAAATCCATATATCTAACATCATTACCCACAGCATTATCGTGAATACGCAGCTAACAAAAATATGTTCTAAGAACTTTTTACTAATGTTTCCAGTTTCCAGGTTTTTATTTATATATATATTCTTGGTTATGCAGTTGAAGTCAAAAGTTTACATACACCTTGCAGAATCTGCAAAAAGTTAATTATTTTACCAAAATAACAGGGATCATACAAAATGAATGTAATTTTTTATTTAGTACTGACCTGAATAAGATACTTCACATAAAATACATTTACATAAAGTCCACAAGAGAAAATAATAGTTGAATTTATAGAAATGACCCCATTCAAAAGTTTAGATACACTTGATTCTTAATACTGTGTTGTTACCTGAATGATCCACAGCTGTTTATTTATTTATTTATTTTTTTTGTGATAGTTGTTCATGAGTCCCTTCAAAAAAATCCTTCAGGTTCCACAGATTATTTGGTTTTTCAGCATTTTTGTGTATTTGAACCCTTTCCGACAATGACTGTATGATTTTGAGATCCATCTTTTCACACTGGGAACAACTGGGGGACTCATATGCAACTATTACAGAAGGTTCAAACACTCACTGATGCTCCAGAAGGAAAAACAATGCATTAAGAGCCACCCTCATTCCATTCAAAAGTTTACACCCCCAGCTCTTAATGCATATTTTTTTCCTTCTAAAGCACTAGTGTTTGAATCTTCTGTAATAGTGCATATGAGTCCCTCAGTTGTCCTCAGTGTGAAAAGGTAGACCTGAAAATCATACAGTCATTGTTGGAAAGGGTTCAAATACACAAAAATGCTGAAAAACCAAAGAATCTGTGGGACCTGAAGGACTTTTCTGCAGTTTAACTGTTCAGGACAAACATGGGACACATGAACAGCTATCACTAAACAAAAAAAAACAGCTGTGGATCATTCAGGTAACAACACAGTCTTAAGAATCAAGTGTATGTAAACTTTTGAACAGGGTTATTTTTATAAATTCAACTATTAATTTCTCTTGTGGACTATATGTAAACGTCTTTTTTGCTAAATATATTATTCAGGTCAGTACTAAAAAATAGCATGCATTTTGTATGATCCCTCTTATTTTGGTAAAATAATTACCATTTTGTATGTAAACTTTTGACTTTTGTTAATGAAACTATTTTATCATTCCACAAATATTATGGAATATTACTTTTGTTCTTTGAACATTCCAAAACAAGTAATAACATTTAAACACACCAACGTTCCATGAATAATGTATAAATAATTGTGTAGCGTTTTTATAACATTATTAAAAACCATATAGTTTTGAGCCAGCATTCAATTAACATTACTGGAAGAATGTTAATTCATAACTTTTAGAGAACCTTGCCAAAATTCCCATCCACTATTTTAAAGAGAATTTATAAAATGCTGGGTTTTCCTTAAAAAAAAAAAACTGTCTCAGTGTTGACGGAAGGCCAAAAATCAGATATGAGTAATGCAATTATATAAGTAATGAAAAATCGAAAGTTTAAATATGCATATTTCACAAATACATTACTACTGTGTCATGACAGAAGGAAGAAGCCTGATAACATTAAAAATATACAAGCTTTATAATGTTTCACAGTGTTCATACACTGTTAGACATGTATGAAAACATTTATAAAATCAGCTATCAGTTTGCATTTCATGGATTTTACTGGATAATTTTATCCAGTGACTTGTACTGCATCAAAGGCATACCTTTCACCAATTCAAGCATTGCTGGCAATCAGACTCATGACCTTGGCAGTGCTAGCGCCATGCTGTAATGTTTGAACTACAAGAACGCTAAAGGCTACATGCTGGCTGCAAATCAAACATTGGTCAACTTCTTGGAAGATAGCTTGCAACTATACCACCAACGCAATATCAAAGCCTATGTTCATTCACTTGCCATATTTCAACTGTTAAAGAGTTCATCAAGATCACAGAGAGTAATGCTTTAATTTTCCATTTCACAACCACACAAATAGTAAGAAATTGCTACTGCAGTTAATACATACGTGACACGCAAATTATGGTTAATTCATCAACACCGTCATGCAGTGTATTAATTTTAGTGACAATTCAATAAACAGAGCTGAAAATAGATTAGAAATCACTCTGTACTCTCAGTTTATTTACTCACTGACGTGAATATCAGATTTGCCAAATGTATAATAAATATTTGACACATTATTTTTGTATCTAATGGTGTTGGCAAATAGTGAGGCGTTGTAAAACAACGATTTTGTGAGATTAAGAGATTAGCATTAAACAGATTAATGCAAAATAATTAATATTTTGGTTCCAGCACTCAAGGATATAATATAAAACAAGGCAAATATTCTACAGCAGTTGATGAAAGCAATGAACTCAGCACCTATAACACGTTTCATGGGGTCAATAGGTAAAAGTATTGATGTCTGTCACTATTGTTGAGATTAAATGAGGTTGGCTGGATCCCAATAACAAGATATTTCCTTCCACACTTGCTCTACTCCCCTGTATGAATCTTAAAAGCTCGACACATTAAGCTTGTATGTGGAATGAGTCAGTTTAGAGCCAATACAATCTTCTGTAATCCTGTAATCCAAGTAAAAGAGGCAAATATATTAAAAGGGATCATGAAAAGGTTTGTATTGAATACATTCACAAAACAGCCTAGCTGAAACATTTGATTACCGCTCCAAAGCTGATATTTGTATTTTGTTGCCTTTTTCATCTGTGGGGCGATAGATCAATTCCTATTTGTCTGCTATATTTTCAAAACTCAATCGCGGCCCTTCCAGAAGCTGCCCAGAGTATCTGAGAACACTTAATAAACGGCTCACCGTTATTGACTTCAATTTAGAGAAAGCTGCTGAATGCTTTTCTTCCATAGAGGCCCAGAGCACCTCGGGGAAATCCAGAATTGCATTGCCATAGGAAACATATTACCACAGGTCAGAACCTCCAGTTTACAGGATTTATCGCTGAGCCCTCAATCATATTTTCACCTGTCTCAACTCTCACTGCCCCTCAGTAGCTTCTCTGTAGCTGTAGTGGAGTCGGGCTGGCCTCCATCCATACAAACAACACTGAGCTCTTTCAAAGGCTGGATTCCTTTTAATCGTTTGTTTTCAGAGAAAAACACCATTAAAAAGTATCACTGTTTGGATAGGACTATGACATAGCGTTGGGCGATATGCTCCACAGTCATACCGTCAGCTTGTGAGATCACTCATACATGATGTTATCAGGCTAATTAGTAATTTATTTATTTACTTAGTTTCATAGCCATTTGATTTATTTACTTAGTTTCCATTGCTATTTCATGTTAGAATGGATTTACTGTCAAAACTACACGGTTGAAATAAATAAATAAATCAACAAACATTCACACCTTAGGCAGAGTGAACCAGAAAATTGTGCCAATTGCAAAATATTTATGTGCTTATTGTTTTTGTTTGCACTGCAACAACACAAAAAAAAACAGACAAGAAAAGTCAAACTTGATCAAATTTCACACAGAACTCAAAAATGGACTTATTGGCACTTTGTCAAAATTGTAAGAAATAATTGCTTTTTAAGCATGTGATGCTCCTGTAATTTGTATTTAGACACACCTATGGCAAGTAACAGGTGTGTGCAATATAGTAATCACACTTGCAACCAGTTAAAATGGAGAAAAGTTGACTCAACATTTGTGTTGTGCGTCACACTGAGCATGGAGAAAAGAAAGAAGTGTAAAGAGTTGTCTGTGGATTTGAGAGAAACAATTGTGGTACAATCTCAAGGCTACAAGTCCATCTCCAGAGATCTTAATGTTCTTGTGTCCACAGTGCGCAATATCATCAAGAGGTTCACAGCCCATGGCACTGTAGCTAACCTCCCTGAATGTGGACGGAAGAGCAAAATGAAAAATTACAACAAAGGATTGTTGAAATGGTTGAATTCAAGCTGATCTGCAGACACAGGGTACATCAGTGTCAGCTCACACTATCATTCACCATCTGAATGAAAAGGGACGCTATGTAGGAGACTAGGGATGGGTATCGTTAAGGTTTTAACGGTATTACTACTCTTACCGATACTGCTTATCGATCCGGTACTTTAACGGTATTCTTATCGGTACTTTTAGTTTTAGATTTATATAGGCTATATATAAATGAAACAAATTAAGAGCTTGATTAACATTGCTTCATATTATGTAAAATAAATATAATTTAATGAAATTAATATAAAACATAAATTGGTGAATGCACCAGGTGTGCAGATTTTTTTCCCCTTGCAGAAACTGATTTTGGCATGCATATGATAAATTTTTAATACACAGTTTTGACGTGCACATGATACGCAATGTCTTGGCGTGCATATAATACGCACCTACCCCACACTCTTAACCATAACTATTGCGTA
>JAHKKF010535843.1:0-48865 GCA_019740295.1 Labeo calbasu | reverse complement strand
TGAGATGCACCTCTATATATAAATACACAAAATAAAGTATATATTTAAGAGAAATATATTATGTATGTACAAAATATTATTATGTATAATATAAATTACACAAAAATTATAATAAATGCAATACTTGTAAATATTTCTTAAATGTATACATGAATGTGTTTGTTTTTATATATACATAATAATTACACACAGTACACACACATCAAACTCTTTTATTTTACATGCAATTATTTGCGAAAGTACCTTTCTGTAGAGATAAACATGTTTTCAGTCTTGTGTGTCATCACACAGAATCTAAAATTATAACTATTACACATAAATGAATCACATTTATTGTATCACTTGACAGCCCTTCTGCAAATGTACTAATACAGTATGTGTGACCAGTATTTCTATTACAGGTTTTAATTTAAAAATATATCTTAAATGGATATTTTTGGTTTATTTTTAAGGTTGGAACAGGGTGGAGTTTTACTGAGGATGACAAAGGGTTTGCTCAAAACCAGGATGATGTGGGCAGAGACTTGTACAGGTACAAAGACTAAAATTTACAGGATATCTAAGAAAATGTGAGATGTATGTGATAAAAATATTTTTTTTCCCCCTTCGCAGTGCGCTGACTCAGTTCTTCCAGATATTCAGTGAGTTCCAGCCTAATCCGTTCTACGCGACAGGCGAGGTGACCTCATTTTGGATTGATACAATCACAATCAGTCAAAACAATGTGCTGTTTACATTATAACTATATTTAACATTTTAAACCCACAGTCATACGCAGGAAAGTATGTTCCAGCGATTGGCTACTACATCCACAAGAACAATCCTTCTGCCAAAGTAAAGATCAACTTCAAAGGAGTGGCCATTGGAGATGGTCTATGTGACCCTGAACTGGTGAATGAAAATGATATTTCCTTTGAATCTGACTTCCTGTGAATCTGCTGTGTGTAAAGCACACAAGTAAATTTTATTTGACTTTGACATCTCAGATGTTGGGAGGCTATGCAGACTTCCTCTATCAGACGGGTCTCGTGGATGAGCTGCAGAAGCAGCATGTGCAGTCGCAGACGGATGCAGGAGTCAAACTCATCCAGGAGCAGAAGTGGGTGGAGGCCTTTGAGGTGAGCGTGTTAAATCATGACATACTGCATCTGTGGCACTGGAGCTTCTTTATTACATCCGTTCTGAAAACATCTCGTCTCTCCGTCAGGTTTTTGACAGCTTACTGAATGGTGATCTTGTTCCTTATCCGTCATACTTCCAAAACGTGACTGGTTGCACCAACTACTTTAACTACATGCAGTGTCAGGTACCCACACATTTCATTACAAGCAAAGTTGTTGTTGATTTGAATGGCTAGTTGTCTCATCCTGTGTGTTTCTTTCCTAAACAGGAACCTCCAGATCAAGAGTACTTTTCTGCGTTTGTGACTCTGCCAGATGTTCGACGTTCCATCCATGTTGGGAATCTTACATTCCATGATGGCTCAGATGTTGAGAAGCATCTACTTCAGGATGTCATGAAGTCCATCAAACCCTGGTTGGGCGTCCTCATGGACAACTATAGAGTGAGGAAGTTTTGGGAGATTTGTGGCCTTTGTTAAAGGGATAGTTGACCCAAAAAATGAAAGTTCTGTCGTTAATTACTCACCCTCTTGTCGTTCCAAACCCGTAGGACCTTTGTTCATTTTCAAAACACAAAGGAAGATATTTTTAATGAAATTCGAGTGCTTATTGACGCTACTTAGAGTTGTGGTACTCTCGTGAACGCACGTCGAAGACTGACTTGGAAGAGAAGAAATTGTTGAATAAATCAATATTTTTGTTTTCTTTGCACATAACAAGTATTCTTGTAGCTTCATAAAATTACGGTTGAACCACTGATGTCACATGGACTATTTTAACAATGTCCTTCCTACCTTTTTGGGCCTTAAACGTGGTAGTTGCATTGCTGTCTGTGCAGGGTATTTCCCTTGGATTTCATCAAAAATATCTTAATTTGTGTTCTGATGATAAATGAAGGTCTTACGGGTTTGGAATGACATGAGGGTGAGTAATTAATGACAGAATTTTCATTTTTGGGTGAACTATCCCTTTAAATGATATAGTAACTATATATCACTACCATATTGATTATGAGTCATAATTAGAGGTTTAATAAGTGTTCATCTTGAAATACTGCTAACTATATTAAAGTTAGCGTTTACTTTATAAAGATTTCACAGCAAAAAGGCATGTGTATCATGACTTGAAGTGCATATTTTGCATATTTATTGTATAACATTTTTGTATAATGATTGATTATAGTCTTTAGCATTTTATTTTTAATGAATTTAATTGATAATGAATTTGTTTATTTAGACCAAATTATATAGAATTTCCAGCTATCAGATTATTATTAGACCGAATTTTAATGTTGATGCATGGTTAGTTTGAGTGGTTTGACAAAAGGAGTCATTTATGAAAGTGGATTAGAAGTGGATTTAATATATGGAATTACAAATCACCATATATAATCCAACCGCCTGTGTCAAGTTGGTCAGTGTTTTGCCTTGTGTTTAGTTACTTAAATTGCTTGTATTTTTAATGAGGCATCCCTTGAATTGAAAATTTAATAGAGCCCATAGCTATAGCTCCCATTTTGCATTAATCCGTGGGATGGGTTTGATCTTGTGTTCACAGGTGTTGATCTACAGCGGACAGCTTGATGTCATCGTCGCAGCCCCTCTGACTGAGCGCTTCCTGCCCACAGTGAACTGGTCTGGAGCGGACGAGTATAAAAAAGCAGAGCGCTTCCACTGGAAGGTCCAGCCCAGTGATACTGAAGTGGCAGGTTATGTACGTCAAGTTGGAGAGTTCTTTCAGGTGAGCGTTTCCAGTACTGCTAGACAGTTCATAGACCGATATTGGTTGATTCATTTTGAAATTATCATCATGACTGGCTGAAAGCATACCGATGCTGCTCACAGCCTTGTTAGTAAATAATAAACCAAAATGAATTAATTTATAATAACAATAATATTATAATCTCATTTGCTGTAATAATTGGCTAATGCCATTATATAAAAAGCAGTGGAAACACATTAAATACATTGTTTGTTGTAGAAATACAACGTATAGCTCACAGATGTCTCTGTTTTCTTCTCTGTAGGTAATCGTTCGAGGAGGCGGGCACATTTTGCCTTATGACCAACCTGAGAGATCATTTGACATGATTGACAGATTCCTTTCTACAGATGGATTCTCATCACATTGATGCACTAAATAGAAATCGAATGTAAAGTGACCACTGAATGAATTCTTGTTCAGTTGTATAATGTGTTTCAATGCAAAAGTTTCTGTGCTATTATGAAAAGGGTTAGGGGTTATTTTTTATTGGCTATGTGTGCTGCCTAGGGGTTATGTTTTTACTGTACATGACCAGTTTTTGATTAAAGTATGATTTGAGTAAAACATACCCCTTGTCATGTTTTAATTGTGAATCCATAAAGATATTTTCATGTGTTCATTGTGATGGTCAGTACTTTTTGTTTTGTCATGACAAGGCTGAGAGGGATTGGCATGGTGATGTACCTGACAATGTTAATGTTTGTTCTGCAGCAGAGCAAGTACCAAGACTTGCTACTGACAATACATCTACAACTTGCTGTTGTGAGCATGTAAGCAATACTGCTGCTGCGTATATAACATATATGAATAACCCCCATAGCATGCATGATCACCCATAGCAGATCTATACAAGTGGAGCTGGGGGAGGTGGAGGGTTTCTGAAGTGCTCTGCAACTGCTACAGCAAGCACTAGCCAGGTATTTGAATGTTGAGCAGCAAGCTCATTGGCTACTGATGAAGAAGAGAACCAATCAGCTGTGTCATGTGATAATGATGTCATTATGTCAGATTGACATATCACATCTGCACAGATAGCAAAATAAATCAATATACAACAACAAACAGACCAATTCTCACTAATAACTAGCTGCTTATTAGCATGCATATTAGTAGCATATTGGCTGTTTATTAGTACTTATAAAGCGCACATTAAAGCCTTTTGCATGACCATATTTTAGATCCCCCATACCTAAACTTATCAGCTACCTTATTAATTATTAATAACCAGCAAATTATGAGTCATAGTTAACAGTGAAGTGTCACCAAAAAAACAACCTTTCCTTCAAATAGTGGGATTGTATTTCAGTTAGGTTAGTAATGTACCTGAGCATTATTAGTAGTATGTTAGTTTTCTAATATAGGGCATGAAAAGCTGTACTGTGAACTGTACAACAAAAGATATGCTTCAGTGCTTACAGAAGATAAGAAGAAGACACAAGAAAGAGGAAATACAGAGGTAGACACTCAAGACTGGTATGACCTACTTTAACAGGAAGGAAGCAGTTTCATTTTGAGTGGAAATCAAAAATAGGTTAAATAGAATATATAGATTCGCCATAACACAACGTGCCAAACAAAAAGAAAAAAAAGAAACGCATTTAAATTGAATGAACAGTGTCTTGAACTTCTCAGCCGTTTGTATGCTCAGTGTTTTTAACAGCATTTCCCTCGTGTGTCCAGCAGGGGGCGACAGCTGGCCGTTAAAAAAACATTATAGGCTGCTTGTAAAAAGTTTGTTGCAATTATCCTATGAATGTATGCGTTTTCTACAATTAATGTCCTAAATGTATATGGCATTTGTATTACTTCATGCTACATTTTACTGTATGTTTTTAGTGGCAATTTTTAGTTTCCTGACTGTTGAACATGATAAGGTTAAGGGTTTTGCAACCAGTTAATCCTATTCATGCATTAGAATTTTCAATCTTTTTTGAATAATATTAATTATTGTAATAATAATAATAAGAAGAAGAACATTATTATTAGTAGTAGAAGTAACAGTAGTAGTGGTAGTAGTAGTAGTAGTAATAGTAGTAGTAATCCTAGAGTTATATATACATAAATTATTTTAATTATAATTTATAATTTATGTAAACAAATGAGGCTATTTAAAGAGAACACTATGTATTAGGACGTGTATATATGGCTTCATATAACGTAAATTCCGTCTATTACTGAAAAATGTAGTAGAAAACCCATGAAAGATTTACGTTATTTAAAAAAAAAAAATCCATATCGTTTTATACATATTTTGGACTATCGGGGGCGCCACTGTTTTGATGACGTAAAATGGTTGCACTAGGTAAGCTACAGGCGCTACCTGTTGCTATTTTTACCACAACACAACTCAGAATTTATTTGTACTAGTGCTGTCTAACGATTAACGATATACATATATACATACATGCACACATACATATATATGTATATATACTGTATGTGTGTATTTATATATTTGTTAAATTTTTTCTGACATTTTTAATATTGTAATATTACAATATATTGTAATATTTTATCAATGTTTTAGTGCATAAATACCAAGCAAAATAAGTGTTCACTTAAATTCAGGTTTTACAGTTTTTTGACAGATCTGTCCACCAGGGGTCCCTATACAATAAATAATCAAATAAAAATTGAAAGTTTATGATTGCTGCCTTCAGATGTAAAGTTCTTGTTCTTATGCAAAACATGGGGGAAATGTAAAAAGAAATACTTAAAAATAGCAAATAGTGTAACCTTGTATTTTCATTACCAATTACCAATTAGTTTTTTTTTGGAAGTGACAAAATCATAAACTGGCAGAGCTTTGTTACAGAACAAGTGCTTTATTTTCATATTGTAATATAGCTGTTGTGATCTCACATCTGTACATTTGCATAAACACAAACTGTTCAAGGCATTAATAAACATATAAAATATACAAAGTTATGCAAGCGTGTGTGAATTCATGAATTCAATATGCGTTACAAACAATGCAATGTTTCAGCTCTGAAATGAACAGGCAAACATTTGAAGACTGCAAGTGCTATGCAAACATTATTTACAAACAAGTACCAAACATGTACTCCTTTCAAAAAGAAAGGTGGTTGCATTACAGGAACAAGATTACAAAAATTAATGGAAAATTTATACAATATTTATAGTTTTGTTGCAATGATACATTTATACTTTTATTAATGTGTATTCATTGTCCTCCACCTAAAATTAAAAAAAAGAAACTATGCACACAAAAGCACACATATACTCGCGCACACACACACACACACAAAACAAATCTCCCTCCGTTTTATAAGAATGCTATTACAAAAGACATCCATCCACCAACCTAACAAGGACTGATGCCAAATCAACAATTTGAGATTAATATCCGTTACTCACTGAGAGCAAATGAAATATTTCCAGTTCAGTGTGTTCTTGTATGTTATGTTGCTTGGGTAAGAGATGACGTAGATGGCCCTGCGTAGATACGCTCCTGACCACCTTTGAAATGTAAAGATGCAGGAGATCAAATACAACGCTACTTTAGATCCTCCATAGAGATCAAAACTGCTTTTCAGCAAGCCCCTCCCACCATATTATTACATCATCACGTAGGGTTAAACACTGCAAAACTTGTAAGTGTGAAGTTTGAGATGCCAACAGGAGTGAAAATGCATGCATACACAGATCTCAATCCAAAAACATTGAAACTCACACATTTTGTGGGCAACAGAATCCCATTCGAAACCACATTGCGATGCTACATGCACAGAAAACGCTGAATGTTGGTTTGAGTTACTTAAAGGGACAGTTCAGCCAAAAAAATCTGATCATCATTTTAGGTGTGGTCACACTGGGCATTGACTATCAAATTCTGTGTGAGCTATGCTTGATACATCTCTACACCACTGACACTTTAAAACCAAGCAGTTGGTCAGTGCGGTGAATCAGTTGCGAAATCTGCCTAAGGGAATCTTTTGCAATTATGGTTCTAGTGGATTCCTATTTTGAAATTTGTTGAATGACAGACAGTCCACCTTAACTCGCCCTTGTGCTGTTCCACACTGATGTTCTTTCTTCTGCAGAACACTAAAGAACATGTTTGGACTTCATATTTTTCTTTTTGTCCATACAGTAAAAGTTAATGGGGTCCAAAAGTTTAAAGCTGCAAAAAATACATACAGGTAGCATAAAAGTAATCCAAACAACGCTAGTCTGGGCTCTTGTGTTAACATCATGTGACATACAAGAACCAATGAGGTTTGCTACTACTGACATGCCACCATACATTATTTATTCAATGATTTGATATTTTACACTACTTTTATGTGCTTTTTAAAGTTTGAAACATTTGGACCCCATTGACTTCCATTGTATGGACAAAACTGTAAGAAGTTCAAAATATGTTCTTTCAGAAGAAATATAGGAAAGATACAACATGAGGGTGAGTAAATGATGACAGTGTTCATTTTGGGTGAACTATCCTATGTTGGGTATCAACCAAACCACCATAAGGTCCAACAAAATCATCAATGAAAGCACAATCATGTTTCCAGTTCACCTTGATGTCACCCATTTTTCACAGTGTGACAGACAGGTTTTCTCTAAAGGGACAGTTTAAAGTCTTAAAGCTACAGGAGCACCAAAACCCAAGCCTTCTTGAGGTGACCCATTCTGGCATCCAATCCGATTGGTCCGTACAAGTTGCGTCGCTCCATAGATTGACAGTGGCTGGCTCTCGCTGGTGTGGGAACTGGGAATCGCTGAGTCTTCTATATGGCTATTCCATCCTCTGCTGTGCAGAGGTCAAAGTGCATAGACAGCTACAAGATTTCCACCTCTCAATGTGGAGGTCGTTTTGCACGCTCTTGTTCCAAACACAGTGCTGCGAGGAAAGGCGAAGGGAATCAATATGTTCCATTTAGGAGGGACGAAAAATCCTCTACAAACTGTGAAAACATGAAACAGAGTTCTGAGCTTAGCTGCTGGAAAAAAAAGGCCCTTTTTCGGCAGAGGGGAAACCATTTCGGTACATCTCTCCTCCTCCATTTCCAGCGTGCCTGTATTCTCATCACAGGCCTCCTTGGTTCGAGAAGGTAGAAAAGTCCATTAACACCAAAATGAGTCCAAAAACAAAGTGTCCGCATTAAAACACTAGTAATTAGTCTTCACAAAAAAGCTAAACAATGTCAAGGCCTTAAAGTTCAACCTGAATTGAAAATAAACGCAAGGTATTACTAAGGACTGACATTCTTCCCTATGTGAGTATTTAAGACATATTCAGGCACATAGTGACATTTGGAAAGCAGTGTCTAGATCGCTCTAGATCAGTACCTGCGTAGAAATGCTACATTTTCGCAGCACAGAAACACAGAAGTAGACCAATTGCGGCATTATTTGCAATTAGACAAGGAAAACGCAACTAAAGCCTGTGACACACCAAGCCGATGGTTGGCCATTTACCAATATTGGGCCGCTATTGACTGTCTTTCAGCTCAATTTTTGCAGTGTAGGTGGCTTTTTGGCCGGTTGGTGAGAAAGATCATTCTGATTGGCTGCACAGCTCAGCAAATCAGAGTATGAGAAAAAAAACGATAGTGATGAAAGCAAGCAAACAACAAAGTCAATATGGCTGTTCTAATCTTACCTGAGCATTCCAGTATGTGAATATGTTCAAAATGACATGGCAACTAAACGTTTAGAATGAAGAAAGTGGTAAGATAGCGTTGTTTCGTTTACGGTTTATTAGGGGTGTAACGATAAATCGTTTTGTGGATAGATTCTATGATTTTCGGAATTCTTGAATCTATTCTGAGCTTAGTTTTTAACAGCAGATGGCACTGCGTGGTTTAGAAACAGCTGTTTTCTGCTTGCTTCCAGTTCCTTACACACCAATAAAATAATCATTCATAAGGTTCGAAAAGGTTAAAGCGAGTTGCAAGAGTGTTCACGGTAGGCTGTGTTTACATTAAAGGGTTACTTCACCCCAAAATGAAAATTTTGTCATTAATCACTTACCCCCATGTCGTTCCATCGCATCACCCTAGCACCATTTTTTCTGTGTCAGCCACAACACACGGAAATGTTGTTTTTTTTCAAATCAAAGCGTAAATAAACGTAGAAAACGTATCCATGTGGTGCAGCTGACACAAAACAGCATACGCTGTTTGCGTTTAGGGGATACACTCCAAAATTTTGATGCGGAGGAGATGAATTGTTGAATAAAGTCATTATTTTTGTTTTCTTTGCGTACAAAAAGTATTCTCGTAGCTTTGTAAAATTAAAATTGAACCTGATGTCACATGGATTATTTTAGCGATCTCCTTGCTATGTTTCTGGACGTCGTGTTAATTACATTGCTGTCTATGGGAGGGTCAGAGAGCTGTCAGAATGCATCAAAAATATTTTAATTTGTTTTTCCGAAGACGAACAAAGCTTTTACGGGTTTGGAACGACATGAGGGTAAGTGATTAATGATAAAATTTTCATTTTGGGGTGGAGTAACTCTTTAATGTCACGTCAAAGCATAACAGCCGAGGTGCAAGTGCGTTTAACCCCATTAAATTACTTCGTTGAACGCACAAACGCTATTTTCGTGAGCATTTGAGTGCGCGGTTAAAAATGTGAAAACTAAGCTCAGAATCCATTCACGATGCATTCGGAAAATCGCATAATCGATCTACGAATTAATTTATCGTTAAACCCCTATGGCTTACATATCCGTTGTTTGGGTTTCTCTATTTGAATGACGAATACAGGCTACTGCCACCTTGCTGGTGTGGAAAGTTAATTCCTTTCACGCATACGCAGAACGTACTTGCTAGCTGGCCACTGGCTGAAGCCTTTGCGGCAACTTTTTGGGCCAGATACATACGTCGCTAGGAAGTTGGTTTGGTGTGTCACGGCCTTAAAGATATTTAGGACTCAATGTCTTAAAGTGACAGTGACCATCTTATAGCTCATCGGTTCATGATCATACACTTATGAGGCATGTGGGACCTTGCCCACACATCCCTTACAATTACACAAAGTTCACGTTGGAATGTTATTACTAGGGCAGTTCACACAAAATGCTTTTTTGCGTTCCTTTGCGCAATTATTATTTTTTTTTCGGGTGCATCTCAATCAGCTCCCTAGGTTGTGAATCACTATATCGAATACACAGATTTGGGTATACAGTAAAAACCCAGGTTCATGACACATTGGGATACTACGTTTCTAGTAACAACATGCTTGAGATCAAAACTTCTATCATGTACTGAGTTGACATGCTTCAGAAAATGGAATGTATTTTTTGGTAAAGGATCGTAGTATCCATAAAGGCACCGTGGTTTTTGTGGTGCATTGTGGGATTTTTTTAGAGAGCGAACTGTCCAGTTCTGATCAGTGTCCTGACTACTGAATGATAGTTGATTGAGACGCACCCTTGTCCTATAGAACTGCTCTTTTCCATATAATTTGCGCTTCATCTTGCATTTTATAAATGCAAAAATGCATTCTTTGTGAACGGCCCCTTACAGTGAGCTGCTGACTGTATACTAACATCTCAAAATCAACAGCACATTTCCAGAACCTTTGATGGGGTTTGACAGTTTCATAGCGACTACAGTCAAGAGCAGAATTTACCTTGGTCCATGTCAAGAAGGAAGCCTCATATGATTTCATAGGCACCAAACAAATCAGGACTATGAACTGGGACGTATCAAAACATATCCAATCGCATTAAATCCTATTAAATTAAATTTATCTCACAGTCAGAATGCCTGCGGAAGATCTAAACAATACTTTGAGCCAAAAACGAAAGCTAATTTTAAGTAGCATTTAACAATGGATTTGGCTCCAGTGGAAGTTTTCCATAGCCTCAGGTAGAGCAAAGGCTTCCAAAAGTTTTCCATGGCATTATACTAGTGCAAGATTAGATGCAGTGTTTTGAATGTGGTTGGGAGGCCCGTGTATGAGCACGTTACATACATAAAAATGTATTAACGAATGTACGTAATCCTTAGTCCACGAAGTAGAAGTAATATGCAGACTGACGAGGACCCGGGGTAAATCTGACTAGAACTTACACCAGCTTAAAATGAAAGAGCTGATGGTATCTTCTGTAACATTTAAACACCAAGTGAGATGACACGACTGCAGCTGTGATCTCGCCACTTTGGGAATACTCTGAAATCTCACACATGTTGAGCAGGGCATATGCTCACAGGAGCCTGTGTGAGCTTGATAAATGCATTCCATTTACATGATCTGTACCAGCTTAAGAGCCAAAGCTGGTTTGTTTTTAAGAAGACAACTTTTGAAATGATATCTGAAATGACAGGTGCTAATAGGTTGAACTTAATCTGATCTAGACTCTGGTTGGAGCGAGCGAGTGAAGACAATCAGATTGCTGAGCAAGTCTCAGATTCATATTGCTTCAGGTTACTTTCATTAGGAACTCCCAACGGAGAATGACCTTCCTAATTTATCCTTTTGAATTTGATGAAAAGGGGAATGTGAGAGTAATTGTTGTAACAATAAACAGAAAGGAAAGGACAGCAACTTTTTGGCAATGGAAAATTCGTAGCAAAAGCCATCCAGCTATTTGAATTTAGTAATTTGTAAAGGCAGTGGTCCAGTAGTAATCCAGGAACAGATGTAACAGTTGCGTTTCCATTAGTGATGTCCTTGACAAGCGAGATGGTGCCCGATGATTTATGCAGACTCCCTTATTTTAAGCAGACTCGAATGGAAACATAAAACACACAGAACTAAACAAAATGGTAATCAGTTTACATTTACAAATTACTAACAGAAGAATAAGCTGCCACAGAGGCACAGAGGTGTGTGTCTGTCCAGAATTTGCAGTCGGGGTGTCCAGCGTGGTGGGGGGCGTCAGGGGTGGAGTCTCTAGTGAATGGGGTTAATATCTGTGCGGTGATTGGGTGCTGTGCTGGAGGTGGTGATGGTATTGTGCTGGATGACTTGCTGCTGAGTTACAGGAGTGGGACTTCCTGCCGGACTGCTCTCTGGACCTGAGGGACAAGAGGACAGATGAAGATGTATGTGTGCGTCCATTCAGCTGTCTTTCTCTCTGTCTGTCAGTCAATCTGCCCATCCATCTGTCTGTCCTTTTAGTCTGTTTGTGCATCCATGCATCTATTCATATGCCTGTTCATTCATCTCTTTATCCATCCATATGTCTATCTGTCCATCCATCATTCCATCTGTCATCCATCCATCCATCCATCATACATCGATATGTCTATCTGTCCATCCATCCTTTGATATGTCTGTGTCCATCCATCCATTGATTTGTCTGTGTCCATCCATCTATTCGTTCATCCATACATCCATTCATCCATCCGTCTATTTATTCGTCTATTTGTCTATTAGTTCATCCATCTATCCATCCATCCATCCATCCATCCATCCATTCATCTGTCTATTTATTTATCTGTCTATTAGTTCATCCATCCATCCATCCATCCATCCGTCTATATATTCATCCATCCATCTATTCGTTCATCTATCCATCCATTTGTTTATTCATCCATCTGTCTATTCATTCATCCATCCATCCATCCATCTATCCTTCCATCCATGTCTGTCTATCTGTCCGTCATCCATCCATTCATTGAATCAAACAAATGTTCATCCATCCATCCATCCATCCATCCATTCATCTGTCTGTCCATCCATCTATTTATCCATCCATATGTCTATCTGTCCATCATTCATTTATCCATCCATTTATCCATCCATCCATGTCTATCTGTCCTTCATCCATCCATCCAATCAACCATATGTTCATCCATCCATCCATATGTCTGTCTATCTGTCCTTCATCCATCCATCCAACCATGTTCATTCATCCATCCATTCATCTATCTGCCCATCCATCCATTTATCCATCCATCCATGCATCCATCCATTCCACGTCCGTCCGTCCATCCATCCATCCATCCATCAATCTGCCCATCCATCATTTATCCATCAATGTCTATCTGTATTTCATCCAAACAACCAACCATATGTTCATCCATCCATTCAATCTGTCCGTCTGTCTATTCGTAGATCCATGCATTCATCTATCCATCCATCTGCCCATCAATCCATTTATCCATCCCTATGTCTGTCTATCTGTCCTTTATCCATCCATGCATCCAACCAACCAACCAACCATATGTTGATCCATCCATCCATCCATCCATCCATCCATCCATCCATCCATCCATCCATCCATCCATCCATTCATTCATTCATCCATTCATACATCCACCCATGATATGTCTGTGTCCATCCATCCATCCATGTCTATCTACCTATCCATCTATTTATCCAACCATAAGTCTGTCTATACATCCATCCATCCATCCATCCATCCATCCATATACTTGTAGTTTAGGAAACATAACTCATAGTAAAGAGATCTCATTTGTGATTCTTGATTCCTATGAGAAGACAGAACAATAATGTAAAAATAATAAACACAACACTGAGATGAATATTGAAATATCCAAAACTTAGAAAGACAGTCAGTGTACATGACCTGAAGACATTTACTTTAAAGTAAAACTGGAAACAATATATCTATTTCCTGCATCATAAACACCGTTAGGCAACTGGTTTGTCAGTGACTAGGAAAATAAGTGTTTTTTCCCCTCCTCTATAACCAGGGAGTGGCAGCCTCCATACATTTCAAAAATGTCATGGGTATCTATATCAGTGGGTGTGCCCTACAAACAATATGCTGTATATCCGTTATTACATAATGTCACCTCTGGCCGTGTGGGTGCGTGATAGTACTCACTGAGGTAACCTTGAGACTCTTTCTGCATGGCGGTGATAGGACAGTCCTTATGTGTCAATAAAAGCTGTTTCAGTTGTGTCACCTCGTTCTTTAGCATGGTGACCTCGTTCTGCCAACAAAAACAACAACAACATGAAACACTTGCAAAAAGTCCCTCAGTGTTTACAGAAACTGAATAACGTATTGCTAGTGAAATATCCAGTCATACACTTTGGTTACAGACATAAAACAAAACATAGTGTGTAGCAACATAACTTAATCAAAACTAAATGTCCCTCATTATTTCAGAGATAAAAACATGTATATTTCACAAAGCACAAAAGTTTCCTGGATACAGTTTGGCATGGATTTGACTGCTTAAGAGTTATTGTCTATTGAAATTCCTTCGTAGTTTAAGATTAAGTTTAAGCCATGTTTGGGAAATCACGTTTGTGACAGTTAGCCCCTATGGTTCCTTAGTATGTAAACAAATTTAAACAAAGGCACACATGTTTATAATGTTCTGTTTTTGTCATAAACCATACAATACTTAACATAATTATGACAAACATGTTGGAAAAAGGTCTCTGGTGGATGTATTGGCAGCGTCGCATCAAACCTCCCAGCAGACACAATGAATTAAAGGCCAGACAAGTCTGGGTCTCATTAGAAAACCTCATAATGAACAGGCGGTGAATTCTCTGCAATTACTGTTGTGGGAAACACGAGCGTCTGATCACACCGAGTTTTTGAATCTGATTAAACGATTCAGCAGAACCAATACAAAAAAATGGCAGCATTTCAAAGATGCTTGGTGGAAAAGAATCCCCGCTTTGACAGGTACCATGTTTGTGACTGTGGGGTGAATATTTCACAAACGGCAAAACAAGCCTGAACAGTGGGACTATGGGAGTGCCAGGGTGTCTATGAGCATTCTGTCCCACCTCGGCAAACTATGCAATAACAAAGAAAAACAAACACATTTAACATGTTTTGTTCTATTGTTAGTGGGAACTTGGGCTGGGTGAGATTATATCTCAATATTTTTCAGCCTTTTGACAATATAAAACATATGACCCTTTTTTTCTTCAGACAAACCTTAATTTCAACCAAAGCACATTTAATTTAAAAAATGTAATCCAAAACACAAATGCTGTAAAAAAGTAACAATGAATGCATGTTTTTTAACTTAATCAAAGAAAAAAAAAAATTGAATATTGTTTCTATTTATCCTTTTCATGCATGAATTATGACAACCTCAGTCCTCAGATTTTTTTCCTTTGTGTTATTGCTCTCAGCAGGGATGTAACAATGCAATTCGAGCTGGTTGAAAACCAATAAAAATATGTGACGATTTAAGTCGGCTGAGATGTCAACGGTACCACAATTCAAATGTTGGTGGGCGTTAATACAAATGTATCTCTGAGTCCTCAGAAGAGTTGGTATTTTCTTTTCATCTTGCCTCTGTATAATGCATTATGGAAAGTTTTTTGGCTTTTAGTATGAATACGTTAGCCTTGAGGTTATCTATAAGCAAGTGTGTTTAAAAACAATGACAAAATTTGCATTTACAAGATATAGGCATTCACATTGTTTCGGAAACTTTCGTCCGTCATAAAAAAGTTCGGATCAGATTCGATTTTCTCATTAAACTTTCTGTCCAATCAAATGCTCTCTAGAATCAGAAGCGTCCCGCCTCCTACACTATTAATAGACACTGAAGCGGCGACTGAAATCGGTCACTTGTTCACAGAATTAGTATTTTCTGTATGGTGAGTGTGGGATATATGCTTTCCATTTGGGCGAACACACAACGCATACCACAACGCATACACAGTCTGCTCCGCTCCATATTTTATAGCAACATGGATGAGATTGTGGCTGCCATATGCTGTCAAATTGGCTTTAATATTTGTGATATAAACAAAACACTACTGGCTGTTTAAAAAAGGGTCTTCCTGTTTCAGTTAAAATTACGTCAACACATAGAATAACACTGTATGTTTCGAAGCACTTCGGTGGACCTTTAAAATAGTATTTATAAGTGCGGCACTGCTTTGTTTACAGCAGTAACCAATGAAACGCTATTTTACCGCTGTTCCATAAGCGCCACCTGCTGTCAGAGAGTGAATTAGCATTTTCATTCAGCCCGTCTGCTGTTTTTGCTTCTTTCAGATATGTGTTGTTTATATGATGGGATTTATTTATTTTTATTATTTATTTATTTGAGTTGAGATTTCAATTTAGTTTTGCTAGTAAACATTTCAATTTCACAAAGAAATATGCAGCATTTCGTCTAAGGAATAATAATAAAAGGACACCTTTTCATTTATAATTCAGATTTTATTTTAAAAAAAAGGTGAGAAAAATGTGTCATATCACATTGTGAGTTGAGCGAAGCATTACATCCCTAGCTCTTAGGGCACAAAAAACACAATTTAAATTATTTGAACTGTATGAAAATTATACAAAACATCGATTTTAAAAAATATAATACAATTATTGCAAATGCAATTCAGGAATACCCTCTATTTCTATTCTATTTCCCCCACACTGAATGATTTCACTTACCACAAATTTGCAAAAAAATAGCGAAAAATGTTCATAAAAATATTATAATGCAAAAATGTCTTATTTCTTCAACTATCCTGTGGGCCTTTCTATCCAGCTCCTCTCTTGAGCTCTACACATACACCAAAAACCTGCAAATTACATACTAATAGCACAAATACACTTATTTACAGCAAAAAACTTACTGCAGATTAAGTATTTTCAACAGTCAGTAATAATATAAATTGTAGCTGAAATATAGCTAAAGATGCATGATGTCCAATTTAGTGGACAGATGATTAATCAGAATTTCCTCACAGTCTAAAATCAATATTTGAAAATACTTCCGTTTTTATCATAGGACAAAAGGAACAGATGGATATTCTGAATCTTTTCCTTAATTTTACATATTGTGAATATATCACAACCTTACATCACCTAGGGCTAGTAGGAACTTTTGAAAAGAGGGTGGTGTTGCCTAGTGGTTAAAAATGTAGGCTGGTAATTGAAAGGTTTGAACCACACAAAGTGCAACCAGCGAACCATCGACTATTGTGGCCTTGAGCAAGACAGGTTAACCTCAGCTGTCTCAGATAAGCAGAAAGCGAATGACGTGGCCTGATGAGGATGACAACCATGCCCAAACCAACAAAAATGGTCAAGCTGTTCTGGTTTCATGGTTTTAGAGGACATTAGACACATGTCATCTGGTGAGAATGGACCACCAGCTTAATCAGGCTTAGAGACCAGCTGAAAACCAGCTTAGACTGGGTTAAACTGCGGCTAGTACTCAAACATCCTCCAAAAACAGACTTACTGTGCATGACTACACACACAGCATCAATCTTTCAGGTGAATCTCCATGCAAATTCAAGGTCTACTGAGAGCCCAAATGGACGCGTTCAACCGGAAACCTCTCGCAGATGAGATGTGCCGTGATGCTCAGAGGTTTTACTGGCCTACAAACCACACATTCAGCTGCAGCTGGCTGTGCTCTGGTTACTCTGTAGACCTCAATAACCCATTGACCCTGCCCTCCACACAGCCGTCCCCGTCTGCTCTCCATCGACAGTAGCTTCAGCTGTCAAATGAAGGGTGTTTATGAGCTTCTGTGGTCTAGAGTAAGCTAATACCGAGTGAAATACGAAGCCCCGTGTGAAATACATCTCAGTGTGTGTTCCAAAGCAAAGTGCGCTTTAACGCTTAAGAACAGAGGCTTTCAGCTGAGGAGAAGTGGGAGAATGAGTGATTCTGACCTGCAACTGCATGTTGGTTTGGGTGAGCTCCTCTGCTTTCTTTTCTAGCGACATCACCCACACTTTCCTCTTCTGTCTGCAGCGTGTGGCGGCTGCACGATTCCTCTCCAGGAACTTTCTTCTGCGTTCGTCGGGGTCCTCGTCCACGACCCGCCTGCGGCGGCCTCCGCTGGGTGGTGGGGACTGAAGGGTCTGCGTCGGCTGCATTTGCTGCGCAGCTGGAGATAACTGGGAAAACCATAAAATCAGAAGTTACAATTCACCTCTAAGGCATCTTATTCATAGATTCATACATCTGGCTGCCGGCCAATCACCTGTCTAGCATCTCATCGCTCAGACCTCTTCTAGCCAGCAACTTCCTGTCTGGGAGTTTTCTTTAAAACAACATGTGCCCTGTACACGTGGCTCTGTGATGGACGTCTGGGTGTGAGAAACAGCGGTGTGATTTACAAGCTGCCCCACCCTCATAAAGAGGTGTCAGGGCCCAGTTTTCCACTGCTCACGTCCACTCGGACCAATGCTCTACGACACCCTGAGAAACAGGGCCACTACCAGCGCACACGGCCTACAAAAAGCTTCTTTGACATATGCTTGGCAGTTGGCATGTTTGCCGTCTTTAGATCATTACAGGTTTCTGGAGGCGATGGAAAAATGCAGCAGCTTTGATGGTTTGTATGTATACAGGGCCCCGTTTTTGGCTTAATAATACATTAAAGCAGAACTTCTGAATCACAAAAAGATGGATTCAGTCATCTTAAAGAGTGTCAAGACCTGAAGAGAATTTTAAGTATACAGAATAATACAAATGAGGCCCTGTTTACACCATCGTGTCTTCATTTTAAAACAGCGTTTTAAAATGAAAACGATCATCGACTACACTGGCGTTTTCACTGCATTTTAGAAACGATCTCCGTCCACACTGCACAACCGAAAACGCATGTCACATGACCATTCATAATAAGCATGATGAGCCATCATTTTTAAAACTCCCAGTTTTGGTCCGTTTACCCGGAAACGCAACCCCAGAGTTTTCAAACTAAAAAAGGGAGAGCGTTTCGAAAGTCTCAGTTTTTGAAGTTCGAAAATGCCTGAGCAGTGCGAAACAACAGGCGTAATTGTACAAAAAGTTATGCGTTTTAACACGTAAATGCACTAGTGTAAATGTAGCCAGTGAGAGTAAAGAAATGAAAAATCTCTTTAAAAATCTAGTTTAAAACATGTGCCACGTTTTTAGAGTATACTCTTTATTTCATATGGCTTTGAAAACCTTTTATATCATTTTCAACAAAAAAAATGGTAAGAGTAAGTAATACGTACAATATACAACCTACATTTTCTTGTCGTCTTGAACAAGTGGCTATACACATATTTTTTATTATTAAAAGAGTTTACATATTATTTGTAAAGTAAAAATAATAAAAAAAGTATTTCGTAAATAACATTATGTTTTTTCCCATCACATGACATTTTACAACTAACTTTGCATTGTCATAATTAAGTCAAAATATCTGATATTTTGACCTATTGACCTTGACAATCAGTGGTGAGTTTGCAGGTGTCTTTCTATGATATAATTTACTCTAGTTTTTGTTTTCTGTGTGTTTTTGCATGTTTAAGAGTACAAGTAATACGTAAGAACTGTTTTCACTTTCAACAACCTACATTTTCCTCTCATCTTGAACAAGTGACTATACACCTATTTTTTAATCATTAAACAATTTAATTTAATTTGAATTTAATTTAATCATTTACATATTATTTGTAAACTGTTGCATATTATTTGTAAACTGCAGGTGTTTTTCTATGTTTCTATGTTTTTTTTCTGTGCATTTTTGCATGTTGGTCGCACCACGTAACTGATTTGGCAGACAAAAATGATCTTCATTATTATTATTAATAATAATAATAATAATAATACTTCAAGAAAAGTGTTTGTTTGTTTGTTTTGTATGAAGCAATTGTTAATTTTTTCTCTCATTCTGTTTAAAAAAAGTCATTCTTTTAATGAGATAATATTTTTTATTTTATTTATTTATTTATTTATTTTGTCATTATGATATCAGGAGCACCCTGGCCTTTTTTAAAAGTTGTTTTAAATTACTTTTAATTTTTACATAAAAATATGCACACTCAAGTTTTTTTTATTATTTTCTGGCAGATGTTCACAACCAGTTCAGCTGAACTTTTTTTTCACTCTCTTAATTTATCCCAACTCAAGTAAACTTACAAAGTTAAATTCACCTTAAGGCTGGCCATGCACTTAAAGGTTTTAAGGCTGATTTTAAGCCCGATTTGCACACCTGAATGATCAGGGAGGGCGTGGCCCGATTCGAGGCTTGTCGCAAATGATTTTTTGTCCAACAAAAATCCTCTATTGTGTGGTGTCATTATGATTATTTAACTGCTCCCAAATTGTAAATATCAAATTGTAAATATCAAACATGTTTAATATAATTACGACCCTTGAATAACCTGTCTCTGATGTTATAGCTAATGAGAGTGAGCAAGTGTCACCAACTGGATGTCGCATGCTTCTATAGCTGAAACTTGGCAGCCACAAACATGCCACAAAGATAGAGTACTGAGAGAGAACATCACCCATTTTTGGTATTTTGTTTTTCACTGTACAACAGAATGCATGCCAGGAGAGGCAGCTGACAACGTCGATTGTTCCTCATGTGTTTTTCTTCTCTAATCATGTTTAATCTCTCGAGTCTCTGTGAGATCTCGTGTCACTGTGAAATCGTTCCTACAATCAACAAGTGTGTGGTCTCGTGGTCTAACTGAATCATCTAGGCTAAAAATCGGTCGAAACTATCTTCATGTCTGTGGTCTCCCACGGTTTTAAAATTGTCTAGTGTGCCCCAGGCCTGTACTTGCAAATACTGCATCATTAGAACGTTATCATTAGAACTCACTAGAACAACTGTGTCTCATTCCTGTTCAGTACCTGTGAAGCAGCAGAGTGCATGGTTTGGTGTGGAGAGGTCTGATGTCCATGTGCAGGGTGCAGGTGGGGCGGGTGGGAGTTGTGGTGCCCGTGGCTTTGTGGGTGGTGATGGGCGCTCTGTGCATGGCTGGGGTGGTGGTGGGCGTGGTGTGGGTATCCGTGGGGCGGGCCCTGCATGTGCTGGTGAGGGTGAGAGTGCAGGTGGTGGTGAGCGGCCTGATCCTGCCGCGATGGCATCATCTCCATCATGTGACCCATGGAGTTCATGCTGCCATTCGCCATGCCCCCTGGATGGTGGGCAAGGGCAGCTTTCAGTCTCTGAATAGAAAAGGGGGAAAATGGTATATATTAACTTTATGACTAGCAAGTTTTAGATTTTCCATAAAAAAAGCATTTTATTCAGTCCATTAAACAAAAAATGCACCTGCACTTTGATTAGCATTTGGGGGCTATATTGTGAACACTGCAAAAACTGTGTTCTTAACCCTTTAACTGTCACCGTCCCCCAGGTGGGATGCTTACGTTTACTTCACCATAAAACAAATAAATCCTAATCTAATCATGACAAACTATACATCGTTGGAAAGGTCTAAGACTTCTAAATAGATATCTTACCATATTTTTGTGAAATTATGTAGGAAAAGTAATAGGTTAATATATGTCAAGAGTTCAAAAATTCTCTAAATTCATCCTCTGAAAGGCATTTTAAAATCAGACATTGCATTACCACAGAAAATGTACATCAAAATCATATTACAAAATGTTTTCATTCATGAATTATAAAAGTTTGGAAAGTCTGGATAGTGCATTTTTATGTCTGTTTTAAAACATGGGAGTGACAGTTAAAGGGTTAAAGAATAATTTTATTTTCCAATGTTTAAGCATATAAAAAATATATTTAATGACATTTATTTATATACAATTATATACTATCTATCTATCTAGATAGATAGATTTTTTTACTGTGAAAAATAAAGAAATAAATAAAGAAACAAATAAATAAATAAATAAATATTTTTTGTAGATAGATAGATAGATTTTTTACTGTGAAAAATAAATAAATAAACAAATAAATAAATAAATATTTTTTGTAGATAGATTTTTTACTGTGACAAATAAATAAAAAAATATTTTTGTAAATAGATAGATGATAGATAGATAGATAGATAGATAGATAGATAGATAGATAGATAGATAGATAGATAGATAGATAGATATTTAACTGTGATAAATAAATAAATTAATTAATTTGTGGATAGATAGATAGACAGATAGACAGATAGATAGATAGATAGATAGATAGATAGATAGATAGATAGACAGACAGATAGATAGACAGATAGATAGATAGATTTTTTACTGTGAAAAATAAATAAATATTTTTTTGTAAATAGATAGACAGATAGATAGATACATAGACAAACAGACAGATAGTTAGATAGATTTAGTTTTTGAGAGTTTTTGCTTGGAAAACAATATTTATTTTTTCTGTTTAAGCATACATCGAAATAAATTGAATGAGGTTTATTCTTATACAATTTTGCATCCAAAGAAAATGTGTGTTTATTTTTTGAGGGTGATCACCTGAAAAACAAGACAAAACACTGATTCATTTAAATTTCAGTTAACGTGGGAAAACATGGCTGTCTAGTGAGTTGACAAGTGAGTGATCCTACTTTTTCCATTAGATTAAATGCGCCTGCTCGCCCACTTTGTGACGTACATGAATGTCCGAACTAAGCCTGTCACTCCTATTTACCCTCTCACCCACACACATACACACCCTCTTACACACCCAAACACACTATTCCACTATCTGTCGTCACTGTCTAAGAGCTTCATCTGAAGAACGAGCCCAGCGTGGTGCGGGTCTGGCAGTGAGAGGGCCCAGGGGAATCTCTCCCCCGATTTGCCCATTTCCCCTTCGGCCTACGCTCTGTTGCTTCAACCGTGTGGTCTACTTAAGTTTTCACCCAGGGCTGGTCTTGGAGTCTGTGACTCTAGAGACGCTCAAAGCGCGTCTGTGTTTGGAAATATGTTTACCTGACTGCTCTCTCTCTCTCACAGACCTGTTTTTCTGGGCAGCTCAATAAGACAACTTAGGGGTCTGAAAAAAGCCACAAGTATAAACATACACGCCGCCAAAATATGTCCGATGGTTTGATCTGTTGACAGCGCATGTAGACAAAATGAAAAAAAATGAAAAAGTACATAAGCATGTGCATATATACTTGTATGTCTGTGTCCATTCAGTTTGACTTTCTTAAACTTGAGCCAAGGCAAAAAAAAAAAAATTCGGAGGAGTATTTTTAGAGAGTGTTGAGTCTACGGTATATATTTCCACACGAGCTGAGCAGGTAGACTGACTTTATAAGAAATGGGTCTGAGGTTCAAAAAAATAAACAAAACACACAAAAAATTGACTCAAATAAATGAAAGAAAACATGAAATGAAGTCAAGCAAGGATAATCTCTTCATGGAAACTAAGACTTAAAAAAAAATCTAACAAAATCGCACATTTAAAGGTTCACTCAGTGGGCCTTATTTATCAAACTAACAGAAACGAGCGCAAATCTGAGCGCAGTCAACATTCGCATGCCGATTCCATCGTACGAATGATCATACGTTGATAAATGTGGCAGCTGAAAACAATCGTCATTTAAATATCACGACCCCTAAAAAAGCCCCTTAACCCCAAAATGTAACCCAGCCAAAAAGAGGAAACAGGCTCATGAAAGAGAAACTGATATTACTCCAAAATCACCTGTTAACCTCGTAATTGTGGTGGAAGAAAACTTAATTTCTATGTATGTTAAATAATGGTAAATATAATAAAACATTTACAAATATTCTAAACACTATTTAGCCTCATTAGTTCCTCTCACTCCACAACAAATCATTTAAATTTAACAGTATTTAGAACAGAACAAGAATGAAAAATAAGTAGGTATAAAATTATACAATAAACTATAAAATAAAACACAAATTAGGCTATGGTGCCATTCATTATAAACAGCAAAAATTAATTTATTTAAAGCAAAACTTGGGCCCATGAGCCTCACAAGGCAGGATTCGAACACAGGACACCCAAAACACAACTGCACTATATGTCGGTGCGCTGCCCACAAGGCTATCGGCACCAACCGAATGTTTTTATTTCTGCCATATTTGTAAGGTTAGGTATGTTTTGAAGCATGGCAGCTGGTTTAAACTGGTTATGAGCTGGTCCTGAGCAGGAACTAGTTGCTTAGGACCAGCACCTGACCAGCTTACATCAGCTTAAACCAGCTTAAACTAGATGTTAAGATACTGTAATCATCACATCAGTGGTATTCAGTATTCATACCCTTTCATATTTTCATGATTTGTAAGTTGCAGCCTTATGTTAAACTGCTTTAAATTACTTTTTTTCCCACATCAATCCACACCCCAAGCACCATAATGACAAAGCACAAAACAGATTTGTGATGACTTTGCAAGTTTATTCAAAATAAAAACTGAAATAAGTACATTGCATAAGTATTCATACCCTTAACTCAGTACTTAGTTGAAGCACCTTTACAGCTCTTTTTGGGTATGCGACAAGGTTTGCACATCTGCATTTGGCAATTATCTGCCATTCTTCTCCTCACCTCTTCACCTATCAAGCTCTGTCAGCTTGGATGGAGGCTGGCAGACATTTTCAGGTTTCTCCAGAAATGTTTGACTGTGGTCAAGCCCAGGCTGTGGCTGGGCCACTCAAGTACATTCACAAAGTTGTTTATAAGTCACTCTTGCTGTGTGCTTAGGCTTATTGTCCTGTTGGAACGTAAACCTTCTGCCCAGTCTGAGGTTCTGAATGCTCTGGACTGAGTTTCAATTAAGGCTATCTCATTTTTTTCTTGGTGCATTGAGCTTTCCTTCTCTTCTGACGAGTTCCTCAGTCCCTGCCACTGAAAAAAAGCCCCACAGCATGAGGCTGCTACCACCACAGTTTACTGATCAGATGGTACTCTGCAGGTGATGAGCAGTGCTTGGTTTCCCCCAAACATGATGCTTGGAATTCAGACCAGAGGTTCATCAGACCAGAGAATCTTGTTTCTTACAATCTGAGAGTTCTTTAGGTGCTCTGTCACAAATTCCAAGTGGGTTTTTATGCGTCTCCACTGAGGAGAGGATTGAGTTTGTCAGTAACGCAGCGAAGGGCAGTCATGGCCTAATGGTTAGAGAGTTGGGCTTATAACCCAAAGGTCACTGGTTTGATTCCTGCACCAGCAGGAACTGAGAGTGGGGATTGTGAATGAACAGCGCTCTTTCCACCTTCAATACCATGAATGAAGTGACACTGAATCCCCAAATTGCTCTTTCAGACCTCTTTCATCAAGGTTAATGGAGACTACATGCTTCTGTGTACCTTCAAAGCAGCAGATTTTTTTTCTGAACTCTTCCCCAAATCTGTGCCTTGATGCAATCCTGTCTATGAGCTCTATGGGCAGTTCTTTTGACCTCAGGGCTTGCTTTTTGCTCTGATATGCGTGTGTGCCCTTCCAAATCATACTCATTCAGATGAATTTGCCACAGGTTAACTCCACTCGAAGTGTAGTAACATCTACAAGCAATATGAATGCTCCTGAGCTCATTTTGAAGTGTCCCAGGAAAGGGTATGAATACTTATTGCAAAGTTTTTACAAACCTGTTCTGTGCTTTGTCATTATGGTGTATGGAGTGTAGATTGATGTGGAAAAAAAGTCATTTAAAGCACTTTACGGCTGCAACACAATAAAACGTGAAAAAAAATAAAGGGGTATTAATACTTTCGCAAGGCACTGTAAATTTCAAAATGGCTGCCTTCTGAGGCAACTCACTCCTTGTAAAACAAAAACCCACTACATGTTTGTATTAGGCTACCAATATGTGTGTGTGTACTTTTTTATTGAGGGAATAGGATGACCATACATCCTCTTTTTCTCAGACATGTCTTGGCTGGGATTTCTAAATCCCTTAAAATGAGAATGGCTTTCTACATGCTCTCTACAGTCCACATACATTATATTTACACGTATTACATTGTTTTGACCGCTCTCTGTAGATCCCACCTTCTCGCACACCACGATTGGTCGATTACGTGCTATTGGTCAAACTAATTTTAAGTCATTACCTCCAGCAACTGTGAAAACAAAGGGAAACAAAGCCAAATCGCTGGACATTTCAGGCAATTTTTAAAAAATAATCCCGGCCAAGACATGTCCGGGAAAAAGAATACATATGATCACCCTGTGAGGGAAACATTAACCTTAAGTAATTTAAATCTCATAAGTTTCCACCAACAGATCCAAAAGAATGACAGAAAAGAATCAGGCATGTCCCTGCCATGCTCCTGTTCTCCCACACACTCCAGATGCTGTCGGTCAGAGAGGCAAGTGTCCAGAGCCGTGTGTTTGTAACAGGCAGCACATTCACTCTCTGAAAGTCATAGCCAGCTGGACCGTATGTGAGTGCCAAGGCACAAACCAAAGCACAGCATCCCTTTCTTCTCAAGCTGGTCAACCTGCAAGATGTCTTTTTTCGAGATGTTTTATTCTCTAAATCACTCTAGTTGCTATTTACCAAAACAAAACTTAAATTAATTTGATAAGTTGCTGGCGCTTCAGCTCTCCAAGCCAAGCCGTACCGTCCCTCCCTGACTGCTGGAGCTGCCAGTGCTTTCTGTCTTCACACACTTGCTGCCAAATGCACAAGCACTAACCTACCCACCCTTACTGCTGCCCTGAACTGGCATTAACGGTGTTTTCACCCACCCGCATCTTAATCCATCCTAAACCTTGCAAATACAGCAGTAATAACCCACCATTGTCTGCTGCAGCATGCAAAACACTTCCTGTTAAGAAAACGCTGACAGCCCTATGAGGCACCTACACCTTCTGTTCCCCTGAGTGTGATATTTGTGTAAATGTCTAGTGTATGATTGTAGGGCTCTCTGACATCCGTTTTAACTAGTACTGTCAATCGATTAAAAAAATTTAATTAATCGCAAATTTATTTTCAAAGTGAAGCTCCATTAATCGTGATTAATCTCACCTAACATTAAGGTTTTTAAATATACTTTTATATTGCAATAATTTCACATTCAATCTTCAAATTAATGCAGAAACAACATAAAGACAGTATATTTTTTAGTATTTGTTTAATGGCATCTTTTTTATGACTGAAGGCGAGTATCACTGATACCAATATTACTGATGTCTCTAGGAAATTGTTATTTTCTTCCCAATATTATTAATAGACATCACAGCAGCTGGGTTATTGGGCTATTTGGCTGCTATTACTTTAAGAGCTGCCGCTGCTCGTAGTTTCATTCACGCTTTAATATGAAATGATACAGGCCACAGGGCTCGCCACCGCATTTGTGCGTACAACTGAAGCTATGTGCTACGAGGACAGTATAATGACTGACTCTGTTTTAATGGTTAAATTCAAATTTAGTATTCAAAAAGCATGTCTAATTAATAAGCATTTGACCGATCACAAAGAGCTTGACTGGCAGGTGATCTGATCAAATCCGCCATTGTGTCCGACAAACACATCAGACAGGAGAGTAGATTAACTTCAGTGGACTTAAACTTGAAAAATATTGTGTACTGATGTCTTTTCACGGTTGAAATCAAATACGTTATAATATTCATTCATGTTCATTTCATGCTTTGAGTAAACGTGAAAAGACGATTGGTTCACCTGTGCAGCTTGAACTACAATACAGTGATCTGTCACGACACATTAAAGACACAAAACACTATTTATTGTTTGAATTTCTTAAAAAAATGACAAAATCTGAAAGCTGAGACCTTGTTACATACCAGAAGTAACCTGCTCTGTCTCGTCTGTTGGCATGTTGTCAGTTTACCTATTGCTCCACAATGTATTTTTCAAGATGTGATGTGACATGATTTTCATGACATGAGGTTGCGAACGGTCAATTTAACAAATTACATTTTTAAGGCTCTATGAAATACATTTGATTTTTTCCATTTAAAATTTTTCCATTTTAATGGTTTATTTTTTTTAACAAATCAAAAAGCATGTCTTATAAATGGAATTCATAAAACTATTTAATTCTTTATTTTTTGTTTTTACATAGTTTTATATATATATATATATATATATATATATATATGTATTTTTTTTTCAGTTGAAGGCATAAAATTCATTAGTTTTAATCAAATAAAAATTAAACAATTAAACATTATTATTATTATTAAATTAATAAATAAATAAATAATAATAATAATAATAATAAGACATACATTCTATTGTATAACAGTAATATTTATGTCACAATTTCTTCAAATTAAACCAAACCTTTATTTTGACGTACTGCCATTGTGGACCTTTGAGCTTCTGTGTGACTAGTTTTTCTCGTATGAAATAGTCAAAACCTCACAAAGTGACTGTTCTGGAGAGGTTGTTTGTGTATTTATTTCCTGATTTAATGAGACAACAGAAGCTGAAACCAATGCAAGCACTTAATATAGTATGTAGAAAACGAAACCGCGCATCTGCGCCATTCATTCACATAGATCTACGCAGAAAATGCAGGATTTATATTCAAATAGTCTTTTGCAGTTTAGTAGTCACAGACACTAGTCCATACCGTGATTTGATTAGAGTGTATTGACCCACTTTTTATTTATTCATCCACAATTTTACAAATTCCAAATTCCATCACATTCCATCACATTTACTTATGAAGTAAATTCCATTTTTATGGCTGGATTCCGTGATTACGTCCGCGTAACTGATTATCTAATGCAATTAAAATAATATTCATTAAATTATAAAATATTTTGGACACTGAATATTAATTTTTTTTAATTGAAGTTTTAAATTATGCACTTTTTCCAGCGCAGTTATTAGTTCCATTGGTTCAAAACCATCAGACACAACAAGACATGGAGTCTTATCTAACATTCTGCATCTGACTCTCTTCGCTAAAAAAACATGACATCTGTATTAGTCTCTAATATGTGTACCAAGATGGATTGTATCAGAAGGAGCCGAGGGACCATCTTTCATCCATTAACATACTTGACATACTGGGGTCACAGTGCACAGAAACACCTCTGACTGATTGCGCCACCTGTCAATCAACAACGCTCTCACTTTGATTGGACCTGGGCAGCTGTGCACCTATCTCTCCCTCCCTCTTGTTCGTACAGATTGCACTAAGTTCCCACGCGGTGGAATGCTTCTGTCTGGGGCCGCGCTAAGAGAGGGGACAAGCGCAGGGCCTCGTCGTATAAAGCTCAGCTTGGCACTGAGCCAGCTGTGGATGGAGGGAGGAAGCGAGAAGGGGGGTACTGGAGTATCTCTGGCTCTTTCTCTTCCACAGGAAGAGCCATTCATCCATCATTTGTGGGGCGTAGGGAGAGCGTCCGCTATCAGTGCTCTAATGTAATCAGTCTGGCTCAGAGCAGGGCCCCAGAGTGCCGCATGGGGTCAGAGGCCAAATGAGCCACAACAGGCTGAAAGAGACGGCACAAAGCAGGAAGTGCACACTTAACAGATACCTAGTAACCACTATACACGCTAGAGATATGGAACACACAAGCTTTGTGTTGAAACACTTGTCGAGATAGAGTGCACTAGTGCCAGCCCCTTTTTAAAACCATTTTTTCCAGTCAAAAAGGTTTTGTTAAAGCATTATAAACCACGAACCTGAGCTATGAAGTGAATCATAACATTACAAACTTTTATTTGAAGCAAAAATTTGTAAATTAGACAAAAAGACAGAAGTACAAGACTGTGTACGTAACTGCTTTAGTAAGAGAAAGAACCACAATCCCATGAGGCACTGCAATCAAATCAAGTTTATGATTATATTTATAGAAAAAACAAATTTTTAATTCATTGCAAAACATGCATATATATGCACACCAGTGGTAAGGTGTTCTTAAATGAGGAGGCAAAGTTATTAGTAAAGTTATTATTAAAAATCACTTTCCCTGGGGAGAAAATGGAGTTTTTACTTCTCGAACCTAATTGTTGCACTCTATATGCAAGAAAAGAAGTCAGAAATGCTTATTATAGGATACAGAGCAAGTAATTAACTACAAAAACAACAAAAAAGGCAGCACTCTTATCAGACAGAGATTTCATTCTTTAAAGCTTTTGGTAACATCAATCAAACCGCTAAAACCTGCTCTGCTTTTGGAAATCATTAGTCACTCAATGGGGTAAAAAACTGACACATCAAAACCAGAAAGTTCAGATCATATTTGTTAAGCAATTATTCACCTAAGATTATTCATTCTTATCTTTACATTTCCAACCAAACCTGGATTTGTAAATAATGCAACGTGAAGGAAACAAGAATAAAAGCACTCTCACCCAAGTACTTCAAGGAAAACTTTCTCTTCCAAATCTGGCAGGTAGAAATGAACAGTGCAGGGAGGCTAGTGATATAACCTATTTATGTTACGTGTACATAATCTCTTATGACGTTAGCTGAGAACCCAGATCAGTGCTGATGTGTGTCACTGAGTAGGTCTCATCTGCCCTTCGTAATGAGGTGTAAACACACATTAGAGTCGAGCCCTCAGAGCTGAAACAGCAGCTGTATTAGCCTGTAATGATAGTGCTGTCTTGCACGCTGGCACTGCAAAACCTGGGGAAAACAGTCATTACTCTAACACAAGTGTTGGCCTGTTGAGAAGCTGCGCTTTAGAAGTAAACTCTCTTGAACTGACTTGAAACCGAGTGAAGTGTGTGAAGCACCTGTGTGAGATGAGACGGAACCAAATATTCAAGACAGGTGGGGACTGAATGTAAACTGGCCTTAAAAAACTGGAAAGGACTTTCTCAATCTGGCAAGCTCTGATTGGCTGGTTGGAAAAGCTAATCATTGGATTTGCCAAGGTAAATCTTTTAAAAGATACTCAAAGAGTTTTGTTTGTAGCACTTAGGCTACGTTTACCTGACAACAATGTACTAAAAACAGAAAAACATTTCTTTTGGGTTTTTAGAAATGTTTTGTGTACAGACGACAACATTGTCAAAACGATGCCCGTTCACACGCATCCATGGAAGTGACTAAAAACACTGTATTATGCCTGGCAGGCCAGTAGTTGGCAATGTCACTTTGTCTGCTAGGGCTGTTCTCAACTAAACACTTTTCTGGTCGACTAGTAGTCGTTCATTTTAAGAATTAGTCGACTATTAGTCGCACGTTTAATAAACCACATAAATATCATAATGAGCCTTTAATTACATAACTGTTCTAGCACATGCAAAACAAAGCTTGCCACAGCGCACAGGCAGATATAATAATTCTGAATGTGTAAGGGAAAAACAGCAAGGAGACTGCGTTAACGTTTAAAGAATTTATTGATAAATTTTCTTTGTTTTCAGTTTAAGAGATGAACTCGTCATCTCCACAGTAGTGGATGCACCGACATGTTTCATACGGATTGTATAATCTGAGAATATTTGTTTTTTATTTGGATTGGTTTATTTAAAAGAAGACATTTTACTCTCTATAGATAGCCTCTTCAGACCTTAGAACTGTACATGAATTATGAGCTGTTGATCATTTTACAAATATACATAAACAGTATTTATAAAAAATATAAATAAACGGTATAAATAACAAATAGTCCGAACAAAAAACAGTCGTATTAAATGCAAACAATAAGTGCAGCCATAATCAAAGTAGGCTAGGGTACTCTCTCAATATTCAAAGTGCAAAAAGAGACCAAATTTTTCAAGCATGAAACAGAGTTATAGACAACTACACTACATACAAATAACAGCCTAGACATGTTATGTAGTCTAATTTGCGTGCATTGAGGAACGGCTCTCTAAACGCGGGGTATTAAAATTGCTTTTGAAAGCGCGTTTTACTTTCGGTTTCGTATTAACTATCGCGCAAATTCTCGGCAGTGCTGAGCGTGCATTCTACAACACAAGACACAAATGGGATTTTGTCCCCCCTGTCCCCAGAGGAAATTACGCCCCTGAAGACAAGTATACACAAAGTTTCGCGCTCAAGTTCACAGACACCGAGATGGCAGAAAGCGCATCCTCTTTGCTTTTTTATTTTACAAAAGCGCAATGTTTCGCTGTTATTGTGAGTGCACACAAATAAATGTAGAGTCTTTACAGACCGGAAATATATATTACTTTTATCTGTATAAACAAAAATCACGGAGTATTTTAAGAGCAAGTAAGCAATGAGCACGCTACTGTTCCACACTCGTACAGACACTTCAATAGTGAACATTTTTCTAGGCTAACATTAGATTGAGCTGCCATGTAAAGTTGTGTATTTCAGATGAAAAGCCATATTTGAGGTAGATGAATGATAGGTGAGCGTTTGGATGACCTGCTCGTTCTACTATATTACCAGATTAACGATCTGTCTGTTACAGACTGCATGACCTCCTGTGGAATTTGCTTCTGTGACTAAACCACTGATAAAATTTTAGTCGACCAAGCCTCTTCTTGTCGACTAACGGTTTGACGACTATTAGGGCCCTGGCGAAAAAAAAAATACTGCATATGCTGGTAGGTGTGTTTTGATGCTGAGATGCTGGTTAGGTATGTTTTGATGCTGGTTTAAGATGGTCCTTTGCTGGTTTATGCTGGTCTATGCTGGTCCTTTGCTGGTTCATGCTGGTCATGTTGCTGGTCAAGGACCAGCATAAACCAGCAAAGGACCATCTTAAACCAGCATCAAAACATACCTAACCAGCATCCCATCATCAAAACCTACTTACCAGCATATGCTGTTTTTTTCAATGGGCGGGGCAGTCTGCACACATGCCTATAGACTGGAGGTGCGGCGATAAATCGCTAATCCGAATGCATCGAGATTTTCTCCGGAATAAATTCTTCGTTTTTAACAGCAGATGGCGCTCTAAGTTGTTTTAACCGCACACTTAAATGCTCACGAAGAGCCGCACTTGTGCGTTCCTCTGAGTAATATACAGCAAGTGGTTAAATGTACTCACACCTCGGCTTTTATGCTTTTATGATGCAAAATTAATGTAAACACAGCCCTGTGAACACTCTTGTAATTCGCTTCAATCTTTTTAAACTTTATACATTTTTTTAGGTTCTAGTGGTGTGTGTGTGTAAGGAACAGGACGCAAGCAGAGTAACGTTACGGGTGTTTCTAAAGCACGCAGTGCCATCTGCTGTTAAAAACTTAACTCATAAAGGATTTAAGAGAGAATCGAGATGCATTGGTGAAAATCATAACACAATATGTTTGCACTTGATGTCACCGTTTTCACAAATTCGCAGTTTTGTAGTTTACACAGAGATGATAGCAGCCTCATTTTCAAATACTTTAAAACACGTTTCAAAGTTTGTGTTTCAGAACCCAAAAATCCTGTTGTTGTGAAAATGAACAGCAAAAACGCATAAAAGGTTTTGCCTTTTTTAGACTGAAAAAAGTGTTGTATAAATCACCCACTCAGAGCAAAAATCTTTGCTAAGTTATGTCACGTATTCCAGATTTTATCGCAACAAGTGCCACCTACTGGTCAATATAAAAACTGCTAGTTTTGCTTACAACTTCTAAATAGTTCATCCAACAATCATGAGACTCATCTCTTTATATTTAATATTATTTTAACTCATCAGATAGCATTTCAGACATACAGTATGACTAAAAAAACACATCATATCCAATCTTAATGTTCAGACTGGGATGCAAAAACAAACAAGCAAAAATTGCAAAATTTACAGCAAGCTGCAAATGAGACCAAACTGTAAGAAAATAGTGAAAAATGTGGCAACACAATAATGTATTTGTGAACTTACACTCAGCTATTCTTTTTAATAGTCAACTTTTAACGATTTAGAATTTTTCGGATCATCAGACACAGGTTTTAATAATTTAAATAATTAAGTAATTTTACCAAGCTCACTAAAAATTGCCAAAGATCATGTTTTCAGGCCATTTCAAGTCTTATTTTGACGTAACAAAGTTGTTATATATAAGTGAGCGGGATTTATCACATGAACCAATCACAGCTGAGCATAACCAGTCATATCCAATCATATCGCAATGGAGGCGTTGCCTCCTCTCCCGTGATTTTCCCCCATTTATTCTCAATCACCCCCAACAAACTCACTGCATGCTTTAGGGTGTCTGTTAATGGGCTCAGGGAAGATGCCTCCCTTGCCTCCTCGGAGGAAACGCACCCTGGCCTGGAGAGGTTCTTGAGAAATGACCCACAATCTTTCGCATCCTGTTTCTTTCCTTCTACAAATCAATCATCAGATATTTTAAGCGATATAAAACATAATATAGCTCAATAGAGCCCAGACGATGATCTATCAGGTTTCATCCGTGCGATATCCACACAGATATCCTGCACTGTCCGTCCGTCCACAGTCATAAGAGCAGCAATCGTTTAAAATGCTTCTCCGTTTCATCGCTGATCTTTACCCTCTCCTTTCTGACCTCTCATTTCTCTCACTCAGTCATGTCTTTCACAAAGCCTGAGGCATGATGGGTAATTGCACATTAATGGTATTTATTAATTGCCTCTTCCTTCATGACACTCGTGTTTGAGTGATATCATCGCGAGTGCATCAAGGTGCATCTTGACAACAGACTCAGCTTTCTGCAGATGGAGGGATGACTTCATATCAATAAAAGAGTGTAAGGAGAGAGGGAGGGCCACACCTGCTGCTGAAGGAGTAAATCAAAGTGAATGAGGTCAGAGGCAAGAGGAAGCCCCTGGGTAGAAGTGGAGCAGGACCGTGTGTGTGTGTATGTGTGTGTCGTGCCAGAAAGAGCCTGTCTGCTGTCTACCAGACTTGCTGCCAACTAAGCTCACTCTAAAGCATATCAGTGACAGCTCTACCTGTCTAATACTCTTTCTGTCAATCTCTCTGTGTTGTTCCTTTTCTTCTCTATTTCCTTTCATCTCTGTCCTGTTCCTTGCCTGTAATGATTACACTTTATAAACCGTGAGACTGTTCTCTCTCTTTCCAACATGAACCAACTGAGAAAGTTGGAGTACTTGGTTTATTGAAAATCTGTAAAATTAGGGGTGTATTTACATGATATTTCATATTATAGAATTATATTATGATTAAATGTGTACAAGTAAATTATAAAAAAAATCAAATGAATAATATATAATTGTATTTATTCAGTGAAGATGAATTAAAATAAAAACATCTTGGGAAAAAACATATTAAAAATATATATGTGCACCTTATAAATATATAAATATAAAATATAAACATACATAAAAAATATATGCAACATATAAATACATAAAAACATAAAAATATATAAAAAAGAAAACTATTGTATTAAATTGTAATAATATTTCATAATATTATTGCTTTTTTAATTTTATGTCAGCGAGCAAGGATGGATTAAAGCGTAAAGATTTTTACATTGTTACAAAAGCATATTTTAAATAAATGCTGTTCTTTAAATGCTGTTCTGTGCAACAAAAAATATTAAAAAAAATATATATGTGCACTGTATAAATATATAAATATAAATAATATAAAAATATATTCAAAATATATGTATCATTTAAATATATAAACACATAATATAAATACATATATAAAAAAGAGAACTATTGTATTGAATTGCAACAATATTTCACAATATTACTGCATTCTTTATTTTATTTCAGCGAGCAAAGATGAATTAAATTTAACAAAAGTGTCAGTGAAGACTTTTACATTTCTATAAATGCAGATTTGAAATAAATGCTCTTTTAAACTTCAAAAAAATCAATAGACATATACCACAAAACCAGTCATAAGGATCAATTTTAGACATACAACTATTTGAAAATCTAAAATCTGAGGGTGCAAAAAAATAAAAAAATCAAAATATTGAGAAAATGACCTTTAAAGTTGTCCAAATAAAGATATTAGCAATGCATATTAATAATAAAAAATGATGTTTTGATACATTTACAGTAGGAAATTTACAAAATATCTTCATGAGGAACATGATTTCTAATTAATATCCTAATGATTTTTGGCATAAAAGAAAAATTGATCATTTTGACCCATACAATGTATTTTTGGCTATTGCTACAAATATACCTGCGCTACTTAAGACTGGTTTTGTGGTCCAGGGTCACATATTTATTTTTTCTAAACTGTAATATGTTGAATTGACAGCTCCATTAAGCGTAATATAACAATATTTAATAGCAAAATGTGATTTTATCCTTTTATACTATCCGTACTAGTCATGGTTGTGCTATTTTACAGTCGTTTCCCACCACAGAGGAGGCTGAAATCAGAGGTATAAAGTATCCTTCACTAGAGTCCCATAGATTCAACGTCTCAGCCACTAACTCTTGAGTCCTTCAGCCCTCTGGGTCTGTACTGTGCTTTATGTTCACTCTCCCTCATTGCATAAATCTGAGCTGTAATTTTCCTGGCACTGGTTCCCGCACTCTGAGGACTCCAAGGTACGAGACGCCCATCTATTTCTCCCAGTTCCCCCTGAATACTGATGCCAGACTCAATAAGGGTCTTGCCCTCGTCTCTCCACGTCCAGGCCCTGCTGCGCCTCGCCGCGCATGCCCGATCCCCGCACCACACCGCCCATTAGCTCATTTTTAACAACCCCCACCCCCACTCCCCTCTCGCCCCCTAAAGCAAGACCCTGCCAGCGGCTGCGAGCTGGGGACCACTTAACTGATTTCTTATGGGAGGGTTTCTGAGCCGGGAGAGGCGATCCGTTTGCCGTCAGACTGCGCTGTTTGGCACAACTGTGGGCTTGTGTCAGCTTTGCCAGGCTAATCATTTGGAACCAATTTCATTTGGCTTTACACTGCATTTTGTCACAGAGCAGGAATTTTATATATGATGCAGTTAATGGGAAGAATGACAGCGGGAAGGCAAAAAACTACAAGCAGACACATGTGGCAAAAAAAATAAGGGCATTTATTCTTGTAAAAAAGATTTTAGACTTCAGGATGTCGTTTGAAAGGTTACAAACTAACACAAAACTACTTGAAATGCATTTAACTTCCAAAATGTGGCATTTCAAAGGGAAGCAGAATATTGAGCGGGAAAAAATGTAGGGTGGGACTAGATTTTATCTACTGGGAATTGACTGGATTGAGAAAAGCGGGCTGTGATATTGCTGGATGAAAAGAACAAATTGCTGAGAAAAGTTATTAAGTTTTGATGAAAAATAATGAAAATTCATTCAACTTTTTAGAACAAGGTGCAGTTCATTAATAGTAATTTATGCATTCCATATCATGAACTAACAGGGAATAATACTTTAACACATTTTTAAGATTTCAAGTTAACTATAAATTAATTTCTCATGAATGAAAATACAGCAACAAAGAACAATAGTATATTTATGAATAATCATTAACCTACACTACGAGTCAAAAGTTTTTGAACAGTAAGATTTTTAACGTTTTTAAAAAGAAGTCTTTTCTGCTCATCAGGCCTGCATTTATTTGATCTAAATTACAGCAAAAACTGTACAAATTTGAAATATTTCTACTATTTAAAATAACTGCTTTCTATTTGAATATATTTGAAAATGTAATTTATTCCTGTGATCAAAGCTGAATTTTCAGCATCATTACTCCAGTCTTCAGTGTCACATGATCCTTCAGAAATCATACTAATATGCTGATTTGCTGTTCAAGAAACATTTATTATTATTATTATTATTATTATTATTATTATTATTATTATTATTATTATGTTTATTATCAATATTTTAAACAATTGAGTACTTTTTTCAGGATTCTTTGGATTCAGATAAATGCTGTTCTTCTGAATTTTCTATTCATCAAAGAAACCTGAAAAAAAATACTTTGCTGTTTTCAACATAATAATAACAAAAATGTGTTTGAGCAGCAAATCAGAATATTAGAATTATTTCTGAAGGATCATGTGACTTGAGATGCTAAAAAAACAGTTTTGAAATCACAGGAATAAATTACATTTTAAAACATATTCAAATAAAAACAGTAATTTTAAATACTAAAATATTTCTGAAATTTGACAGTTTTCACTGTACTTTGGATGAAATAAATGCAGGCTTGATGAGCAGAAAAGAATTCTTAAAAAAAAATATATATATATTGCTGTTCAAAAACTTTTGATTGGTATGTACATTAATAATCCTGTAAAAATGTTGCTCATTCATTGTTAAGAATACCCAGTGCATTAACTAATGTGTTAAAAATCTCTCCTTATTGTAAAAAGCTAAGGATATTAAGAAAAGAAATGTACCTTTTAATGTCAAAGACTGTAGTTTAATGGAGTGTATTTTACAAGAAAATACTATTGCAGTATTTTCATTTTCTACTTAAAAAAATAATGTCTAATTTAAAGTGTTACTTGCCATTTCTGTGTAATTATTTGTAAAATTTCCTTCCTGTAGTTCAAACAGTAGTGCATGGTGTAAGCAACGCCACTGTCACAGGTTCGATTCTCAGGGAAAGGAACTGATAAAGTTTTGATAAAAAATGTTTGCTAAATGCATAAATGTAAATGACATTTTCTAGCAATTTCGATATCAAAATTGTAAATCCTACAGCCGTTTTTAATGACCCAAGCTCTTTAAATACTGAATTCACACAACATAAAGCAGCTCAGCACCAGAACTCTCCTCTGACGCAGGAGCTGAGAAAGGAAATCACTACCTTAAAGCCGCCCCTGAATGGCAGCTTGGTTAATAGCTACAGAACCCAATCAGGATCACCTAACAAAAGCAGACACAATCAGCTCCGCAGACGAGCTAATCAACGCGAGTGCAACTGCCGACACACACATCCATCACTTTACCATGAAATAAAAGAGGCTTCAGCTTTTCCAATCAACCTGTATTACTTACACGGTGCATTCAACAAACACCATTTGAAACATTTCAGGGTCAAACAGTTGTAAAAACAGAGTTGATTGCGCTCTGCGGTGTAGATCTGCGAGTACTGAGGGTCTTTAACTTCAAAGGGGAAAAGACAGGTAGGTTAATGTGTTTAGCACTGAAATATATTAGCATGTTTTGCATTTAGACAAATAAAGGTATCAGCTACAGTTCTCTGAATAAAGCTTTGATGAGGAACTTAATTTTAGCAAATCTTAATTTGACATATTTAGTTATACAAGTGAGGATATCGAAAAAAGGGGAAGTTTATTTTATATCTGCCTGCAAATGTATAGCTGAGGAAATATTAAATTAGTTACAAAGTAACACAAATAGCAGCTGTGGTGACAATTAACTGCACTGTTGAATTACACCCTTGTGCAAAATAAATGTGCACTTGTATGCGTACAATTTTAAAAGTATATATTTTTTTGGAAAAAAAAACTGTACATACAGATTTAATGCAATGTAATATCAACACAGCTAGAGATTACAGTAAAGTTTTAAATACGGATATTTTTCTTACACAAATGCTTCAATTCACTTCAGAGAGCCTTTATTAACTCCTCAGAGCAGATTGGAGTACCTTTCATGATGGAAGGATGCATTTTTTGGCCTTCAAAATTTCAACACCCATTCACTGCTATGATAAAGCTTAGAAGAGCCAGGACTTTTTTTTTTTATTATGTAACTCTGATTGTATTCGTCTGAAAGAAGACAGTCATATTCACCTAGGATGGCTTGAGGGTGAGTAAATCATGTGGTTATTTTTATTTATGGCTAAACTATCCCTTTAATTTGGGGGAAAAAGAAGCACTTTTATGTACAGCTATAATTGCATTTAACATACATTTTAACTATAATATACTTTCATTTTACTGCAGTTAACATGCAATTAAGTGACCAACAAACAACACATTCAGTTTGCACTTAAGTATATTCTTTGAAAGAATATGATTTCTGTAATGAGTACTCTTTTTAAAATAGGCTGAAGTCCCCTGCGAAAAAATTACCCATGGTTCTCCTACTATATATGGTGATTGGACATTGCATGTAAATTTACAGTAGTATACCGTAAATTGACATTCCCAGAATTCCCTGCATTCCATTTGTATAAATTTGATGTTTTTTTGTTGAAATAACTTTCTTCTTAGTTTTTGCTTTTGCGTTTTGTACAGTAGGGTTGTATTTTACATCTAATGTTGTTAAATTAATGTTTATTTATTATCGTGATGGTGTTTAGTGTTTGTGTGAATGACACTGTGCACCTTCTATACATGTTTATATTCATGATGTTTGATTCATCATGTGACTTTCTCATCACCACCTGCTTTTGGTGGTTATCAGTGTATTACGAGGGTGCAAAACAGATTTCAGCACTTCAATAGGTTGGTACATTAACGTTATATCAGTTAATGAAATTACAGATTAAAACTGTAAAACTGTAAAACTGTAAAACTTAAAACGTTGCTACCATATTTGTTACGGTAAAATTCTGGCAACCGTCTTTTCCCCATAAATTGATTTTTTTTTTTTTACAGTGCATGGTTAGTGTTGCAAAACCATGTTTAATCTGTGGCTACAATGGTTTAACTATAGTAACCATGATTTTTGGTTTTATTTGCAGTAAAACTTAAAGATTCCTTTATTTAAACTAGGCCTTAAAGAGATAGTTCACCCAAAAATGAAAATTCTGTCATTAATTACTAACCATCACGTCGTTCCAAACCTGTAAGACCTTAGTTCATCTTTGGTACACAGATTAAGATATTTTTGATGAAATCCAAATTCTGACCCTGCATAGACAGTAACGCAACTACCACGTTCAAGGCCTAGAAAAGTAGTAAAGACATTGTTAAAATAGTTCATGTGACGTCAGTGGTTCAACCTTAATTTTATGAAGCTGTGAGAATACTTTTTGTGCACAAAGAAAACAAGATTATCAACATTAATTTCTGTTCTGAAGCTGAGCTGAAGCTGAAGGTCTTACGGGTTTGGAACGACATGAGGGTGAGTAATTAAAGACAGAATTTTCCTTTTAGGGTGTACTATCCCTTTAAATGATGTTTGTTGGAGATCATCTTATAACATGTGACTGGTTTACTCAGCTAAACTCTATTGTCATGTGGACCCACTTGCAGCCTCTGAACCGTTACAAAAGGCTGGACGCCCATACAGCTATAACAACACACGCCGTTAGAACACAAATGCACACTGGATGTTCTCCATCCCCCATCCACTCCATGAAAACCACAATTGTGCATTGTAAATGCACTGGTTGAACGAGATAATCCTTTTGTTGCATTCACAAGGAAAGTCTGCAAGCACAATGAAGCTACAAATAGCTCTGCCTCTCTATTTTGAAACTGTAGATTAAGCAATTGTGATTTAGTTGGATAAAAGCAAGAGAAAAATGAATGAACAATTAATTAGGATTGTAGACATAGCCTACTGTATATGATATGCTCTGAGCAGTAGTGTAGGCAGCCATTCTGACGAGTGTTAAATGGTTAAACAAAGTGTCTTGACATTTTCTCACAATCATGATGGATCTCTTTTTTTGTATGTTAACATATGTAATGGTCGGGGTACACAGCGTGGCTGGTTTCAGCTGTGCGTTAGCTCATCACCCCTCTGCAATGACATCATCCCCCAACAATGCCACCATTCATACAGATGTTGCTTACAAAACATGGGTTTAGATTGTCGCTGGGCAAACAGAGCTTCACACACAACCTGTGCACCAGCTGCAGGTGTCTTTTTAGTAAAGTGCTTGCAACTTAATGCAACCTTACACTGATGGAGAAATTATTCAATGAAGTGGAAATACTGAGTCATTGAAAAGTCATTTAGTCTGAAATTACATAATTGCATATCCAACATTTACAGCACAAGGTATGACTGCACATTACAGTTTCCATATAGACATAATACATACGTACACTGAAAAAAAAAATACAAAAATAATTTTCACTTAGAAGTTGCTTGTAAAGTTCACAAACAGTTACAAAGAAATGGCAAGTAACATCACATTTAATGTGCTCTTTTTATATATATTTTGTTTTTGGTTTTGAAAAATGTAGACACCTTTTTAAGACAAGTTGATCAAGCATAAAAATTATTAATTAAGTAGTTTTGAAAAAAAAAGAGAGAGAGAAGGTTTTTGGGAAGACACCACATTTTTCCAATAAATAATAATACCAAATTATTTTTCTTTTAAGGTTTTCTTTTTATTGTCATATTGAGAAGTCGTATCACTGACATTTATGGCTATAAAATATCTTAATTTTTAAATTGGAAATTATAAACATAATTATCACAGCAGAGGTGTATTCATGTAACTGTGTGTATGAATCAATCAGTCATATTTTTAATCTATTTTTGATTAAATTAACAGATTCAAATAAAAAAACATCATTGACTCTAATTTCAATAAAAAAAATGTATAATTATAAGCACGTCCACAAAATATTTTTAAAAATTCACTACCAGTCAAAAGTTTTTGAACAGTGAGATTTTTATTGCTTTTTTTAAAGTCTCTCTCACTAAGCCTGCATTTATTTGATCCAAAATACAGCAAAATTTATATAAATGTATATTTATATACTATTTAAAAAAAAGGCTTTCAATTTAAATTATACTTTAAAATGTAATTTATTCCTGTGATCAAAGCCACATATTCAGCATCATTACTCCAGTCTTCATTGTCACACGATCCTTCAGAAATCATTATAATACGCTTACATTTTTCATAAACCTGAAAAATGTTCTACTCAGCTGTTTTCAAAATAATAATAATAACAGTAAATGTTTTTTGAGCAGAATATTAGAATGATTTCTGATCATTTGACTGGAGTAATGATGCTAAAAATTCAGCTTTGAAATCACAGGAACAAATAAATTTTAAAATATATTCAAATAGAAAGCAGTTATTTTAAATAGTAAAATATATTTCAGAATTGTATCGTTTTGCTGTACTTTGAATCAAATAAATGCAGGCTTGGTGAGCAGAAGAGACTTCTTTAAAAACATTAAAAATCTTACTGTTCAAAAACTTTTGACTGGTAGTTTTTTAAAATACGTTTAACAAAGTGAAACTCTTTGCTTCAAGAATTGCATCTGAATACTTTTTCTGATCCCCTGCCGACGAACGAGTGCGCGATTACATAAGCCTGAATCTCCAGCGCTCACATAAAAACTTTACATCACTTTGATAGCTGTATCCCTCGTTGAAATGTTTCTTTAAGAAAGCTCTCTTTTTTTCCACTGCTGAAGTAAAAAAACGAGTACATTTACAGCATGCCAAGGATTATGTCATCTGAGCGGCGTGTGCCAGCACAAGGGCCCCGGAGAAACAGAGCAGGAACATATAGTATTGTTTATCTCATAAAAAAAGCTCACCACCTAGTCCGACGCTTAGTGACAAATTTATCATCCTTAGTAACAATGTAAACAACGGATAATTACCCCCTGATAAAACAAAGAACCACAGATTGTTTTTAACTGTCACTGGCATGAATAGTGTGACTAACATTCCAAGCAGAAGTCGTAGATTTTCAGTTCCTGGTCAAGAGAACTTGCGCAGAGCAGCTATATAAGCAAATGCTTCTGCAAATATCAAACTCAATGCACTTTACTGATTCTGTGCATAATTAGGTATTTTGTATTTCTATCTGAAATTAGAATCAAATCACTTTCTTTCCTTTCAAATTTCTTTCGTTTTTTTATTTATTTCCATGCACAGAATGACTTTTTTTGGTGAAATTTATACTTAAAACAAGTGGGAAAAGCCAATACTATACACACATCTTAATATGTTTTCTTTTTTTATTTTAATTTGCTTTACAGATAAATATAATTGTAAATATGCAACAAAAATAAACTCTTTTTGCATTCTTAATGCACATTCCCGGCTTGTTTATTTGTATTTGTACTTGTTAATTAAATAAAAAAGAAAGAAAAATAATTTTCAAGATAAACCAGCTTTAAAAAATGCATAAAATGCATGCATAGCAATTTTTAAAAACGTACGCATAAAAAAAAATTACAAAACATGCATAACAATTGCTGAAATATTTATTTTAGATTATATTTACTAATATAAAAATGGCAACACTTTACAATAAGGTTAACATTAGTTAAAATTAGTTAACATGAACTAAGAATGTACAATATTTGTAAAGCATTTACTAATGCGTTATTAAAATCACAAGTTGTGTTTGTTAACATTAGTTAATGCACTGTGAATTTACATGAACAATGAACGACTGTATTTTTATTAACTAGCATTAACAAAGATTAATAAATAAAGTAAAAAATGTACTGTTTACTGTTCGTTCATGTTAGTTAATACATTAACTAATATCAACAAATGACACATTATTGTAAAGTGTTACCAATTTATTTAAAAATGACAAAAACACATGCATTACAATTGCTGAAATAAAATATTTATATTATATCATATTTACTAAATTGGAAATGAACAATTTGAAAATTAACTATATGGAGGGGAATGAATAAATAAATAAAAATTCCACTTCAAACACATTGGCTAAAAAGTTCACAATTTTGAAAGAAAATAATAAAATAATAATAATAATAATAAAAACACTCACACTTTCCTTTATATCTGATGTTTTTTTCTCTATGGTAATTTTTGCATTTCAATCGAGTCCCACTTTGCCTTTTTTTTCACACCACTTCACACGTAAATATTATTTCAAAGCTTGACTTCACTGGAATTAGGTGACTTTGTCAAACCTGTTATTTAAAGTCGGATGTCCTTTTATTTTCAGTTTTGTATTGTGTTTTTTCTCAAAAACAAGACCCAAATACTGATTTAGAAAAGCATATTCTCATTTTGCGTCTCACAGGTCCCTCTATTGCATTAGTTTACAGCTCTATGCAAATATTTACATGATAATGTTTCAAAGGAAACTGTAAGCTGTATACAGTGTATAATCACCAAAAAACTCATAGGGACTTTTCTCTCGAAATCCTGCACATGCCAAAACAGTGGAGGAACTGAAAGTGGATGCGCGCTGAGTTTGACAGAGTTCAGCTGGCACATACACAGGCCTTTTCCTCTCTCCGATAAGACCGTGTGCGCTTCCTTTTCCACAGACACGAGAACTTTCATGTATCAAAACACAGCGTGTGGAGGAAAAACAAAATGACCGGGCACGGAGCACATGTGCGCTTTGGTTATGTGAGATAAATAGCTTCGTGTCTGTATTATAGGAGTAAACAGAGAGAGAGAAAAATGTTCGTGAACTCTGAATATACACTAATTCACTCCCACTCCAAAAACAGAGCAACTACATCTGCCCTGCACATCGAACAACTGGATATCTGAAACGTATAATCAGTGACTTCATTAATAATAAATATTCTGCTGCTCGGCCCAAGAGCAAAACAGCCACAAACACAAGAGCCTGCTCATCCACATCTGGCCTGAGATAAATGACACCTTAACCACAGAATATGAAGACAGTGCGGCACTGTGTGTGTGTGCTTGTGTGTGTGTGACGGTCTGACAGCAGTCCCATGAGAACAAAAGCACTTTTAGCAGGTTTTTTTTTTCACCGGAGACCCCCTGGCCCACCACAAAATCAATTTGGCTTCATCGGCCAAAGAGCACAGACACACACGCGCACACACACATGCACACTGAGCCACCGTACAATATACTATCGCCTCACACACTCTCTCGCTGTCTTTCTCACATACACAGACTTCCACTTTCCTCTGTCTCTCGCTTTCTTCATGTTCTCTAGTTCGACCCTCTCGCTCTTTTTCTCTCCCTCTCTCTTGTGGCTGAGGGTTGGGTATGAGGTTACAGTTAGGGGAGATATTTCCCATTCGGAATAAGTCAACATCTCTGTATAATGAGATTAGGGCTGGATCTCCACACCGGGGTTGTGCTGGGCCGGGCAGGGCCGGGCCGGGCCGTGTGGGGGACACATGGCTCCGATCACCCCAGAACAGGTCACCTGATACCGATCATTATCTTAGCCGAATAAGCGCGGATGGCATAATAATTACAAAAAATCTCACACTGCAAAAAATTTTTGTGTTGTTATATACTGTAGCATATTACTGTAGTATAATTTAATAATATATTTTTTTTTCCCTTGTCATTTTGTAAAATTCAGCAAAATGTAAACAAAAATAATAAAAAATAAAACTTGAGGGAAAAAAGAATATATAAAGAGAAATATATAAAGGTCTTACTATATATTACTTACATAATATAATATATCTTAGTATATTATATTATAGAATATGTATGCATAAATAAATAAATACATAAATATTTTTTATGTATGCTGTATAGTATAATATTGTGTATTAGACTATTAATTATTAGACTATAATTATTTTCTAATATGCCATAATACGTAAAGCAAAACAAATAAATAAACAAATATAATAATAATTAATAATAGCAATAATAATTAATAATAATAATAACATAAAAAGTAAAATCTTGCACTGAAAAAGATTATTTGTGTTTTTATATGTATTTCGTAAAATATCAAAAATACTAAAGAAAAGCTAAATTATTATGTAGATTTTTAGATTGTTTTCAAAGAATACATCTTGAAATATTATTATTATTTTCATTTTTATTACTAAACAGGATAATTGCTTTTTTTCTGTCTTGTCATTTTGTAAAATTCAGCGAAATTTAAAAATGTAATGAAAAATGTAAAAATATAATGAAAAGTGAAACAATATATATAAACATATATACATATAACAATTACAGGTAATTTAATAAGACCTTACATATTGCTTTTCATATATATGTACCAAGTTTTAAGTATGTTTACTTTAATTATTTTCTAAATTTCTAATTTCTAATGTGCCATAATTACAGCAAAATTAATTAATTAAATAAATAAATAAATTTAAAAAAGCCAAATCTTGCACTGAAAAAGATTATTTGTCTTTTTACATAGTATAACATGAAAAATTCTAAAGAGGAGCAAAATTATGCAGATTATTTAGATTTTGTTTTTTTTCAGTTTTTATTACTAAACAGGGCAAAAGTTTTTGTCCTTGTCATTTTGTAAAATTCAGCTACATTTAAAAAAATACAATTAAAAACGTACAAAAAAAGGGAAAAAATATCTATTAGTTTAGTGTCGCATTGTTTTTCATGTAAATGTATTACATTTTAAGTATGTTTAGTGTTATGCATTATGTTTTAATATATTATTAATTATTTTAGGAATTATTATAATAAAATAATTATTATTTATTGTTTCATAACGAATATTACTTTATAATAATCTTAATTTCAGGTTTTTTTTGTGTGGAGTGACTGTTAGGACACTCCAGATGTTGGCAGCTTTCTTTCGTCGCTTTAGGATTTAATTTGAAGTACATGTGAACTGCATTTCTTTTTCTTTTTTGTTATATATTTGCATTCTTCCAGATAATTAAATTATCCAGCATCCAAAGGCGGGGTGACCTATGTTTAATTCTTCCTATAAGATTGTTTTAGTGACTCTTGAAAGCTTAAAACAAATGGTTTCATGTGTCAGAGCAAAAGAAAAAAAAAAAAAAGGAATTTATAATTCAATTACAATCAGGGCCGAGAGCAAGGCAGAGAGGGGGGATGTGCCTGGAGTCCGGCCAGAGGACAGATAAGACTGCACATTAAAGTAATATTATGCTCCCCCTGCCCGTTACCATAGCAACAAACCAAAGGATTAAAAAATACACATGGCGATCAATCTCCAGCGGGACGGAGGGAAGGAGAGAGAGTTAAGTGCTCTTCGAACGCTCTTTCCACCATCAGAACCATCACTCATGCTTTGACATACAGACACTCACTCTCTCTCTCGCTTTCTGTCTTTTATCTCGTATTGTTTTTCAGTCTCCTCCTTTCTCCAAATGTCTGCGCTCCCCTTTTTCTCAGAGCAAAATAATTAACTCCCTCCTGAGTCCAATTCCAAATCCACAAATACCGGATTATTACACGGTATAATTAGTGGATTTTAATCTAATTACCAAATCTGTCTTCCTGATCCTCTTGCCACCGCTATGAAGCTCAACTGAAACGTGTGAGCAGCCACATACTTAAACGGGATCTGTGCTAACTGTACAAATCCAGGCAGACGCATGTAACAGTCGTGGAACAGTTCACACAGAAATACAAATTCTGCCATTATTCACTTATCCATATGTGCTTCCAAACCTGTAGGATTTTCTTACGTGGAACAAAAAAGGACTAGATGTTATTTCCATACATGAGGAAGTGGGCTGTTACGCTTCAACAGCGATGATTAAAAAAGCCTTGACGTGTCAAATTTGAATATACAGTGTTTAACAAATTTAATAAACAACCTGTCGTAACGAGAGAAAACAAATAATTTAGGAATCTGTCAAAAACTAAAACTTGTTTAAAACTAAAAACTGTTTTGTCATTTATTAGGCAGATATTTGTTATTTTGTATGGCCTCATTTGGCCTTGTTAACAGCTTGCATTCTTGCTGGCATTGTTTTTATGTGCTTTTCCACATTCTCTCTTGTTATTGACTTCTAAATAGTTTCTAGTTGTTCCAAAAGACTTGCTTTTCGTTAAACTTTTGTGCGACCTATCTTCGAATCCATTAATTCCCAACAATAATTATATTTTAACATTAGAAGTACTGTTTTTATTACCGAGCTTGCATGTACTGGTAGATTAACCATTACAGAAAAATAAAAATATGATTTTGGTTATCACCAATAATGTTAGTTTAGGACAGCTGTGGCACAAACCTCACATTGTATGGTGGTCTAATCAATTCGTTAAGCGCACCCTTACATAAACGCAAAATAAAAAACAAACAAACAAAGTCTTTTCAAAACACAAAGCAATGTCTGCACTTGAACTCATGCAACTTGATTGAATACACTGGTTATGCACACTGTAAATAAGCGACTGTAAAAGGACAGTAAATATTTGATGAAGTTTTTGGAAGTTAAAAAGAACAAGTCATCTTATAATTTACAGTAAAACATCTTTAAAAATAACAGTTTCTTTCTTTATTATCACTTACATACATGTACTTATGTACTTGTTGTTAATATATATATTTTTGCATTATTTTAGTGTCATGTATGTTAATGACACAATTATGATGACACTCTCTATATATCACTAATTATACCAGTACATGTAAAAGCTATTGTGATGTTTGGAAGGCCACTAAAAATAAAATTTAAAAAAAAGATAAAAACTCGTAATTGTGATAAAAGAAAACATAGTTCTTTCCCTCTCAAAATTGGACTTTATAACTCACAATTGCAAGTTTATATCTCACAATTCTGAGAAAGGTTGTCAGAATTGCGAGATTTAAACTTGCAATTGTGAGAAAAGTCAGAATTGCAAGATACAAACTAGCATTTGCAAGAAAAAGAGAATTAGAAAATTTTAATCTTGCTATTCTGACTTTATAACTCGCAATTGTGAGTTTATATCTCACAATTATTAGAAAAAAAGTCAGAATTGCGAAATACAATATCGCATTTGCGAGAAAAAAGTGAGAATTGTGAGTTTTTATATTGCTATTCTGACTTTATAACTCACAACTTACA
>JAHKKF010535841.1:12473-47867 GCA_019740295.1 Labeo calbasu | reverse complement strand
TTTTTCATTGGCTCCTTTAGGGTTGAAAGAGAAAGGGTTAATAAACACAGCACTCCTGTTCTGTGGAAATCTACAGATGGGCGTAGATTTGGTGTGGGCTTCGTCATAACCCACGTGACTACCATCAGACGTGTGCATCCTCTAGGTAAACGCTAGTAAGGCACGATGAGGATTTGAGCATCTCCCTTTCCACAGATGTCTAAGACATCGGGATGCTGCATGCAGACGTGCGCAAACACAGCTAAAAATAGGACTGAAGTATCCAGCAGTTCCCTCCCTGTGTTAAAGCCTGTAGCTCTGGGCACGCTGGAGCATCCTCAGCCCTGCAGCGAGTGAACGAGTGTGTGTGTGTGTGTGAATCACGAGGCTCTAGTTCTCTGTGATGGTGCACAGAGAGCTCCTCACCCTTCTCATGTGACTCACCTCGCCTGGGCCCACTGCTGGGATCTGTTGCTATGGCAACAGCAGATCATATGATTCTGACTCACTCGCTGCGTGTATGTATTTGGGATTATGTTCTGGTGGCATGAATGGGGCATGGTGGCACACGCATGTCAGATAATGGCAAACGAGATGCCTGTCTGCTTGACATCTGAAATCACACACTGCACTTGTCACCTGACCTAAGACTTCGCATTCACACAAACACTGTACACATCATTAGCCACAGCACCAGTGTTTTATTCACCCATAACAGTCAAATCCCTGCTGGCACAAGATAAACAGCTAGTATTACAAGCTACAATCCCTAATTGCTGACAACACAGCATTTGAACATACTGTACAAGCACTGTTAATATGGGGGACTATGGAAATGTTGCATTATAAAATAAAGTGTAACTCATATGTTATATAAAGTCTTTGTTATGGTGTAAATGTACATTTAAGTACTTAGTAATATTATTTAACTACATTTACTTAGTACATGGTTAGGATGAGGGTTTGGTTTAGCGTTAGTTGCATGTACACTACCAGTCAAAAGTTTTTAAACGGTAAGATTTTTAATGTTTTTTTAAAGAAGTCTCTTTTGCTCACCAAGCCTGCATTTATTTGATCTTAAGTACAGCAAAAATGGTAAGATTTTGAAATATTTTTACTGTTTCAAATAACGGCTTTCTATTTGAATATATTTTTTAAAAATGTAATTTATTCCTGTGATCAAAGATACATTTCAGCATCATTACTTCAGTCTTCAGTGTCACATGATCCTTCAGAAATCATTATACTATGCTGATTTTCTGTTCAAGAAACTACTTCTTGCTGTTCTTCTGAACTTTCTATTCATCAAGGAAACCTGAAAAAATTCTACTCGGCTGTTTTCAACGTAATAATAATAAATGTTTTTTTTGAGCAGCAAATCAGAATATTAGAATGATTTCTGAAGGATCATGTGACTGGAGTAATGATGCTAAAAATTCAACTCACAGGAATTAACTACATTTTAAAATGTATTCAAATAGAAATCAGTTAGTTTAAATATGAAAAATATTTAGAAATTTTACTGTTTTTGCTGTACTTTGGATCAAATAAATGCAGGCTTGGTGAGCAGAAGAGACTTCTTTAAAAACATTACAAATCTTACTGTTCAAAAATTTCTGACTGGTAGTGTACATATGTGTAATTTATTGTTATTACTGTAGTAAGTACATGTAACAAGGACAAAGTTTTACCCAAATATGAATACTTCTGAGTTTTTGCATCTTAACGCTTTTGGACATGCATAGACCAGAGCTGACATTGTTAACTAAAACTACAACTATTAAATGGAGTTTGTGTTAACTGAAATAAACAAAATAAATATTAAAACCTAAACTGAAAAACCTGGGACGTTTTTAAATGAAAACTTAAAGTATTAGAACCTAAACTGAAAAACTTAAATGAAAATAACTAACTGAAACAAAATAAGTTGAAGTTGAAGTGCTAAGATACTAAAACTAAACTTTAAATAAAATATTAAATCTTATTAAGTTGTGAAATCTTTTGAACTGCACAGACCATTGTTATTGTTAACTGAAACTAAAACTATTACTATATTTCATTAAATATATATTTTAACTGAAAGAAAGCTGAAGTTTAAAAACCTAAACTGAAAAAAAAAACTATGGCGGTAACAAAGTAAGTTGATGTTGAAGTCCTAAAATACTAAAACAAAACTAAAATAAAAATAAATTAAATGGAGATATTAAAAAAAAAATAATAATAATAATAATAATAATAAAAATGGAAAAAGCACATGACAAAATTACTGAAACTAAAATGAAAAATGAAAATCTAAATAACATGAAGGCAAATTTAAAATATTAGTAAATGCTACATACTATAGTAATAAATATTATAGTACTCTCTTAGTAAATAGTAAATACTTCTATGGTAATAAATACTATAGTACACTCTAAAAATGCTGGATTATAAACAAACCAACACTAGGTGAAATATGGACAAACCCTGTGATTGGGTTGTTTTGACCCAGTGGTTGGTTAAATGTTTAACCCAACTTTCTGGGTAGCTTTATTTAACTCAACTATTGCTTAAAAAAGACTATATTTCTTGCTTAAAATAACTCAGAATAGGTTGGAAATTAACATTTATTAATATGTTTAATAAATGAATATTTATTAGTCAAATAATAAAAATTAATCACCTTTGATTACTGCTGATGCCTCTAATAATTATGTGTCTGATTTTTTTAATTAACAACCAATTTTGGGTTCATGAAAAAAACATTTAACCCAACTGCTGGGTCAAAACAACCCAATATAAAATAAAATACTAGCACAGACAGAATACATTTACCAAAATAAGAGTATAACATCAGTATGAACACAGCTCCTCTGCCGTTCCTAGCATACTGTGAGGCTGTAACAGTGGTCCCAGAGAGAGGCTTTAATTATTGAGAACTTGCTAGCGTCACTGTGACCTTGAGTGAAGTGCATTTGTGTGGATGCTTTCCACATGCTAGCCTGATGCATTATACCAGATTTCATCAGTGCAGAAAACTCATTCAGTTCTAGAAAACGAAAGGAGGAAAAGGAGATATATTTAAATTCTTTTAATGAGTCTTCTAAAAACTGCACTATAAGGTCTGTCACTCAGACGCCCATGAACTCTACATCCAGCCTCTGAGTTGATAACACTTCACACTGTGTTCACAGGCTATTTTGCACACACGGGCTTCAGGAAACTGGCGGAGGGGATATTTATCACCGGCCTAATGGGGCATGCAGCAAGGCTTGAATTTACAACATGGCCGCACAGGGCATTTTATCTGGGGAAATTATGACACGACGGGGATAGTAGAGAGAGAGAGCGAGAGCGAGCAAGAGGGAAAGTATAGTTGTTAAACAAAAGTAGTAGGGTGTGCACTATCAAATTCATCCTTAAAAATACTATTACTATTACTACTAATACTCACTCTTATCTTTCCAAACATGTATAGCTGGCCTTCTTCATTGAAAAGCTCTTAAAGTGATAGTTCACCTAAAAATGAAAATTCTGTCCACTTCCAAAACAAAGATTCACATATAATGTACTCACCCCTTGTCATCCAAGATGCTCCTGTCTTTCTTTCTTCAGTCGTAAAGAAATTATGTTTTTTGAGGAAAACATTTCAGCATTTTTCCCATATAATGGACTGATATGGTGCCCCAATTTTGAACTTGCAAAATGCAGTTTAAATGTGGCTTTAAACGATCCCGAATGCGGTTGTGAGCGACCCCAGCCGAGAAAAAAGGGTCTTATCTGATGTAACGTTCGGTTATTTTCATAAAATTAATACAGTTTAAATATTTTTTAATGTCAAACGCTCATCTTGTCTTACTCTGCTTGGACTGTTTTTTCCGGTTTATGACAGTATGGGACATTAGGGTCGAAAAATTCCCATCTCATGTTCTCCCTCAACTTCACAATCATCCTATATCGCTGTTTTACCTTTTTGGTTAGGTGTTTGATCTTCTTTGCATGTTCACTTTGTAAAGACTCTGTCGGTACTTCTGCAGTGATATAGGATGATTTTGAAATGATTTTTGAAGTTGAGGGAGAAAATACGATGGGAGTTTTTCAACATACCCTAACTGTCCTGAGCCAGAATACACAGAGTTCAATGAGAGAAAGGCAAGACGTGCATTTGAGATTAAAAAGTATTTAAATTGTATTCATTAAATGAAAATAACTGATCCTTTCGCTAGATAAGACCCTTCTTCCTCGGCTGGGATCGTTTACAATCGCATTTGGGATCATTTGAAGCCGCATTTAAACTGCATTTTGGAAGTTCAAAAGTGGGGCACCATATCAGTCCATTATATGAAGAAAAATGCTGAAATGTTTTCCTCAAAAAACATCATTTCTTTACGACTGAAGAAAGAAAGAATTTCTTGTGAAATTAAATGTGAATCTTTGTTTTGGAAGTGGACTTCTCCTTTAATTACTCACCTTCATGTTGTTCCAAACCCGTAAGACCTTTGTTCATCTTTGAATCACAAATTAAGATTTTTTATTTTTTTATTTTTTTTTTTTGAAGAAGAAGAAATGTTGAATAAAGTTATTATTTGTGTTTACTTTGCACATAAAAAATGTTTTTGTAGCTTCATAAAATTACTCTGTCTCATGGACTGTTTTAACAATGTCCTCACTACCTTTCTGGGTCTTGAACGTGGTAGTTGCTGTCTATGCAGGCTCAGAAAGCTCTGGATTTCATCAAAAATATCTTAATTTGTGTTCCAAAGACGAACAAAGGTCTTATGAGTTTGGAACGACATGAGGGTGAGTAATAAATGACGATATTTTCATTTTTGGACGTAACTATCTCTTTAAAAGAACTTAGTTTAAAGAACATTTTCAAAATCCAAAGAACCGTTTTTCACTATAAAGTACTTTTATTGGCCCATGGTGTCTCTTCTCATTTTCTGTGGCTTTGAACTGCCTCTGACAAACCATATTTCCTCCAGCCTTGTACCTGACAGAAACTACTGACAGAAACTACCAGGACCTTTAGCAATGGAAAGGCTCCATGGATGCTAGATTTTTGCCATCGATGCCAGTGAAGTATACTGATATATTCAACCATTAAAAAATGGCAGATCATTTCTGAAGAAAAGCCTCTAAACAAACTCCCACTATGCAAATGAAAGCTTCCAAATCTCCAGCCAAATACTCAGCGGTAAGAGTGAGATTTTGCAGTGCTGCCAGTCTGTCGTGCATTTGTCAGCACCAGTGTGATCCAAAAAAGAGCTGTCCCTTTTTTTGTAGCTGTGTATGTGCTCACGTGCTTGACTTGTAAACATTACAAAGCACGGATGAATCCTAGAAGAGTTGGAGAATATGAAGCAAAGCTTATTATAGGCAGGAAACGGCGCATAATTTGGTATACTTGGTTATTTATTCAAAACACTCCATGTAATTGTATTCAGGGTTTAACTACACCCTAGACTCAGATTTAATGGCCCATGGTGTCTTATCTCGCTTTCAGTGCCTTTTAACTGCCTTCGACATTAACCGTATTTCCTTGAGCCTTGTACCTGACAGAAGCTACCAGTACCTTTAGCACATTCTGTCAGAGACTCAGAGGCTTGGAAGGGTAATTGCCTGATTGTGCATGCACACCACATCCTATTCTCCTGTAGTGAAGTCAGACTTATACATTTACATGGATCGAATCATTAATGATGTATGCTCATCCCTACAAGAGCAGAAAACAGACCAATCACTGTGTAACTGACAGCTAATGACCTTAATCACAGTGAAGACGACAAGGGACATGACTGAGATACAGCTGTAATTCAGGTGTCGTGAATCAGGGTGTGTTACACTGACAGGATATGAAGTGCAGGACATATTTCAGGCTGAAGCTGATCTGAGCACTATAAACAGCCTGCTGTTAAAGGCCAGCTTACGTCATAATCTCCTGCTGCAGCATTACGTATCATAAACAGGATGGCGATACAGATTTTGTCTGTGCCAAAGGTGAAGCTACAGGGATGCTTTTGATTTAGGATTGATTCCAGTTAGATATGTGCTGTGACAGTATGTATGTTTACAGAATGTAATAAGTGAGGGGGAAAATGATTAAAAGGGGCTAAGTAGTTATAAGAATAATAAACTATATTTTATGTGTTTTGGTATCTGTGAAGTTGTCATTTCATTGGATAGACATTGAAAATGATAGACATGGGAGATTGGAATTGCACGATGGTAAGGCACAACACCATCTGTATCACAGCCTGTCACTGAGAGGCTCATTTGCCGCGTAGATGAAGCGAACACTGATAATACATGTGTGATAATATATAAAATATACTAAGAAAGACAGAGTGCACACACACACATATACATGTCTATACATACAGTTAAAGACAAAAGTTTACATACACCTTGCAGAATCTGCAAAATGTTAATTATTTTATCAAAATAAGTGTAATCATATCAAACGAGTGATACTTTTTATTTAGTACTGACCTGAATAAGATATTTCACATAAAAGATGTTTACATGTAGTCCACAAGAGAAAATAATAGTTGAATTTATAAAAATTACACCGTTAAAAAGTTTACATACGCTTGGTTCCTAATACTGTGTTGTTACCTGAATAATCTACAGCTGTTTTGATGTTTAGTTTTTTAGTGATAGTTGTTCATGAGTCCCTGAACTGTTAAACTGCCCACTGTTCTTCAGAAAAATCCTTCAGGTCCCACAAATTCATTTGTTTTTCAGCATTTTTGTGTATTTGAAACCCTTTCAACAATGACTGTATGATTTTGACTTCCTTTTTTTCACACTGAGGACAGCTGACTCATATGCAACTATTACAAAAGGTTCAAACGTTCACTGATACTTCAGAATGAAACACGATGCATTAAGAGCCGGGGGTGAAAACTTTTTGAATTTGAAGAGCAGGGTAAATTTAACTTATTTTGCCTTCTGGGAAACATGTAAGTATCTTCTGTAGCTTTTGAAGGGCAGTACTAAATAAAGAAAAAAATTATATTTAGGCAAAATTACAAAAATGTGTACATCTTCATTCTGTTCAAAAGTTTACACCCCCTGGCTATGTACAATATGTATGTATTGTGTTTCCTTCTGGAGCATCAGTGAGCGTGTGAACTTTTTGTAATAGTTGCATATGAGTCCCTCAGGTGTCCTCAGTGTGAAAATAACACGCATTTTGTATGATCCCTCTTATTTTGGTAAAATAATTAACATTTTGAAGATTCTGCAAGGTGTATGTAAACTTTTGACAACTAATAATTTTATATATACTGTTTATATTAATCTGTTAAATTTTCATATGTATTCTTTGATTATTTTCCAACAATTTAATGTATTTATGCATTGTGCGTTGTTACTCATCAAATGCCCGAATTGAAAATGATAGACTGATGATGGATTTGCCTGATGACTTCATATTCAATACAATAATTTTCTGTGTAAACCCACACACTGCATTATATAAAGCTAGCACTGTGCATTTTGAATCATAGATATAACATGAAAGGATTAGACATTTGTTAAGCAAGATATGAGAGTGAGTGAGAGATAAGACACTAAATATATCTTTCATTTGTACTCTGAAGGCTGAAGGAAATAGACATTTCCTACGCACTGTTAACAGAAAAACTGCAAGCTTTCTGTTGCCAAGAATTTTAATGCATCCTGCAGCACTGCTTAATCCATAAAGGCTGAATCCAGAACAGCATGACATTTTGATTTCTAACTAAATGGTTTTGTTATTCCTTATATGTTTGGACTCCAACTCACTTCCTGTAAGACTTACAATAAGGCGGATAATAGATATATAATATCCTGTATGGATAATAGAATTGGTTTTATGTCTTTCTTTTTCTGAGACTACAATAACTACAAAATTCTTAGAGTAAAATGAAAGGTAGAAGCCCAACATTAGTGTAAGTGTTTAGAACTGTTCTTAACACTTCTACATTGACCTGAATCAATAGATAAATAAAATGATGATAACAGTAATTTACCTTGAAGCTAAAGTAGATGTTCCTACTGATGTTCTGCATGTTCATTTAGAAATGAGGGCTGAAATAGTTTAATCTACAACATTAATTTTTCAAGATTTATTTAAAGACAAGAGATTCTTAAAATAGGACAGAAGGAAGAATCTTAAAGGGATAGTTCACCCAAAAATGATAATTCTGTCATTAATTACTAAGCCTCATGTCACTCCAAACCAGTAAGACCTTTGTTCATCTTCAGAACACAAATTAAGTCATTTTTGATGAAATCCGAGAGCTTTCTGACCCTGCATAGACAGCAACACAACTGACACGTTCAAGGCCCAGAAAGGCAGTAGGGACGTTGTTAAAATAGTCCATGTGAGATCAATGGTTCATCCCAAATTTTATGGAGCTATTAGAAGAAATGTTTTATTTGCGCACAAAAAGTATTGTGGTAGCTTTATAAAATTAAGGTTGGTCCACTGATGTCACATTGACTGTTTTTACAATGTCCTTACTTTCTGGACCTTGAATGTGTCAGTTGCATTGCTGTCTATGCAGGGTCAGAAAGCTCTCGGATTTCATCAAAAATATCTTAATTTGTGTTTCGAAGCAGAACAGAGGTCTTACAGGTTTGGAAAGACATGAGGGTGAGTAACTATTGACAGAATTTTTAAATATTTGGGTGAACTATCCCTTTAACATCAAAAAACCACATCACTGTCCTTTTTTTTCTTTGCATTTAAACATAATCACTTAAATATTCCAGGCTCTTGATGATAATAATGTTGTGATGATGATAATAATAGTATTAGATAGTCACAATAACTGATTTGATTAATGACTATGTGTTCACCATCAAATCCTGTCCCAAACCAGTGCTACAGTGTCCTCCTAGAGCAAAGTGTCCAGAATAAGCACACATAATAATCCTAACGCGCATTAATGGTCAACCAGGCATCTCTGCTTTAGTCATTTTTTAATATGTTTCTCTGTTATATAAGGCACTATATGGGCAGTGATGGGAGAGGGTTAAGCCACTGCTAAGCCCTCATTACAGAGATAGAATGAGGTGTGAGGACCCAACAGATGGCCCTCTAGAGTCTGGGAGATGCCACTCGGTGTAGTGATACGAGCGTGTCTCGCTTATGTAAGGCTCCAATCTAACGGATGCAGTTATTATGATGAACTCTTCAGCTGGTTTTATTTTGAAAACTATAATGCAGGTCTATTTTTGCATGATGGTTTGAATGCACTGTGGAGCAGAACATCTCGATGAGTCAGAAGCTGGATTTTTTTTTTAAAACTCTGTTTGATGACCCACTGTGCAATTAATCAGATGCACATTCTCCAAAGCTGCATGAATAACACTAAAAAAATTCCTCTGTCACGTATTTGTCTCCAAAGCCAAATCCCACTGCTATTTTTTGCATACATCTATATATATGATCTTGATGCCACAGAAATTAGAACAAGACAGATGAAGAGAGCATCGACTCAAATTCTGTGTGTAAGTGCGCATCACGACTGCAATTTCCATTAGAGGGAATACTCTTCAGCACAGTTCACTCATAATCTGCAACCTAAAGCCCCACGTGGTCATCCATCAGCTTAATGACTAGGAGGTCTTTACACATGGAGAGGCCTTTTGATAAAGGAACAAAGAATCTGTCAGGAGACAGCCACCTCCTGGATGTTATGCATGTGTTTTTTTTTTTTTTTTTTGCTCAGATAGAGACCATGTGCATTTTTCTCTGGAAAAGCTAAAAAACAAAAGCTAGAGTCTGGACGAAGACAGATGAAAATTGAACATTTGGTACCCATAGTGTGTTCATCCTGCAGAAATATCTCGCATTGTTTTTAGAAATAAATGTCCTTTCTAATACAAGAACTATTCTGCATGAATACACAAGCATTTGGGCTTGATAAAGGAATAGTTCACCAAAAAAAAAAAAATGCAGAAAATGTACTCACCAAATTTACACATCAAGGTGAATGTGTTTCTTCATTGGAACAGATTTGGAAAAAATTAGTATTACATCACTTGCTCTCCAGTGAATGGGTGCTGTCAGAATGATAGTCTAAACAGCTGATAAAAACATCATAATCCACGAGATTCCAGTTCATGATATAATATACAACAAACAAATCCAAAACATACAGTTGCCCTCTTATTGAACACACAAAATCAGTAAACATTTAAAATGGCTGTGTACAGGGTTCATACTGGTTTTGTTCAGTTATTGTCTAGGATATAATGATCTGGGATTGAGCAAACTTTGTTGCTGATGTTATACTAACTCCATGTCTCCTGTTCCGCCAGTAAAGAACAAGACATATGGTGCAGGTGAGATAGATAATTACCTGTATGGTCCAGGAATCTCATTTGCATAAAGACAGCAAATGGCTGGGACAATTGCTTATAATGACGTAATACGCTAGCAAGCAGAACTAATATTCTTTAGCAATATAAACCTCCATTATCATTATGAAGGCTTATTATCACAATATTAAAACAGCAGTAATAGAACAAGGCACCTAAAAACAACAGAAACCATTCCTATAGCCTTTAAAAAACTGCATTAGCTAAGAAAATAGTCTGTTGCAGCACTGCATTTTTTCATGCAAATATTACCTATTTTGCAGTTGTGTCTGCATTTCTTGTGATTGTGAGACTGTTTTTTATTTATCCACCTTTTACTGAACACAGAAGTCTTGCCGACTGGAACGGTGCTTTACATTTTCGGTCTCTGGTATTTCTAGTGAAATTAACATATTTTCCGAGCCGATAACATAACGTTAAACCTGGGCACATTTTTATATTTAATTATACTGAAAAAGTTACAATACAGTCGATGTTTTTACCCTATTTTAACGTAGATTTCTATGAAGACCGGAACACGAAAGCACCCAAACGGAAGTTAGAATCCTTCATGGCGCCGCTCAACGGTTAACGTTACTCAGGAAAAAGGTGGATAGGTATATACTATACGTAAAATTCACATTTATTTGTTTATTCATTTATTTTTTGTTTGTGTGTTTGTTTAAAGGCAGACACAGGCTTCCTTAAGGAGACGGCATTCTTAAATTTAGTGTATTGGTTCTTGGATAAAGCAGCTAAATGTCTCTTACCCATCATGCATCAGTAGAAGCAAATCAGCACCACAGTGAAACGGATCTCATTCCATGTGGACGTTCAGCACCCTCTTGTGGCTAAAAGGCAAGTCAAAATCATTTTCTTTGTCATGTTTTGAAGCTGAACGGACAAATTCAGTAGTTTTAAACACAAAGTACTGTATTTACACATAAGGTTACAACCAATAAATACATGAGACAATTGAAAGGTGCCCCTTTGTGTCCATGTTAGCTAATATGTACTTACGGTATTTCTATTGTAAGGAAAAACACTCAGAAATGTAATAGTTCCATGTTGTCCATCTGTATTTTCAGCATTTTGTTTTTGCATTTTAATATAACAAAAATAATATCATCTCTATGATTTATATAAATAACAAATTAAAAAACATTGGGTGTATGCTTCCTTTCACATTAAGTAAGGTATGCAGATTCCATTAGAATAATTAAAAAAGTAATGTAAATGTTTTATTACCTCAGACATCACACATACAATGTGTGAGCTGGTGAGATGTGTATGAATGTGTATAGGGAGATTTACCCTGGCTCTTTCAGCTCTGTAAAGGTCACCTTTTGAAGACGAACACACACTAGAGACTAAAGAACCCACCGCCGTCTCCCATCCTCCACTGGGTCCAGAGAAAAGGACTCTTTAGATGAACCCACACACACCGATGTAAATTAGGTTTTAGCATAAGACTTATCCACCTTCCAAAAATCCACATGACAGACGAATACCAGACTTATAGAAAGTAAATACATTGTGACTGATTTTTTTTTTTTTTCAATAGAAAAAAGGGAAATTATTATAATAGTTAAAATAATTTTTAAAAATTACCTTTTTTGTCTAACCTGCTATACTGAAATATGACTTAAAATACTGAATTTGTGTGTGTGTGTTACAACGTCCTATATGGTGTAATTTTTGCTTCTTTTTCTCCTTCCACACACACGCACATAAATACAGTGGTGGTGACAAATGAGTGTGCCACAGCCGCTCTGGTGTGGGCAGTATTATGTCTCCTCTCTCTGCCCGCCTGTCTTCATGCTCCATTGTTTTATTGATTCTGTGCTCCTCTCCATCAGATAAAGACATGAATACTGTCTGCATGAACAAGCCCGCCACACACGGCCATAGGCTTCTTTTCTAGTATGAAGCTAAAGAAAAGCCAAAGATTTTCTGCTACCTGTAATGATCCGTGTTAATATAAGCTCTGTTTTTCAAGCTACAAATTACTTTATAGCCCAGTCGGGCCTCTACATGGTTTAGTGCTTATCAGTGCATTTAATTGCGAAATGAAGCTGGGAAAAGTGGAATTTAATGATGTGGAGTTGTTTTGAAGAGGATGGCTTTACAGCAGATGTAGAGCGGGAGACTGTGGTCATCTTTTTTACATTAGACTTTGCCAACTGCCGTATTTATGAAAACAGGCAATATTGCACCGTTATAGCTATAAACAACCCTGGCTTCAGCGCCGAAAGTGCTGGAAGGGGCTGTAACTCTGCAGTCCGCGCAGTTGATATACAGTTGTGGGCTTCTTAAACTCTCGGTCAGGTCTCAAACTTCAAGCAGCGTGGTCGTTACAGGGAATGATTATGGCTGTATTTCTCAGGTCCGGTGCTCTTTTCTTGCTGTTTGATGTTGCATATTAAGGTCAGTTCTATGCTTTGGCTCAATGGATGCACAAAAAAAATGCATGATTACTGCAAAGGAGTCTACGGTAATGGGCCATATATCATAAACAGGCCTGGCGGTGCGTTTTGTGTGATTTTCCTGGCTTTTAAGACATCATGCTGGATGACAAGCTATACATCAGGTTTGACAAAAGCAAATAATGATGAAAGTTACTTCAGAGACCTGCTAGGGAACGTTTTAGTTTTAGTATGTTTTAAATGAGCTATTTAGTGCAAAAACCAGGATGCCTGTCAGACTGACATTCTCAGCAACGGGTATTTGCTTTAAATGCAAAATTATTTAACTGAATCATATAGCATGTATAAACTACCTTTCGTTTGGGGTTGGTAAGATTTTTTGTATGCTTTTGAAAGTAGTACGGCTACCTTGGTTACATATTTCAAAATGTAATTTATTCCTGTGGCACAGCTGAATTTTCAGCAGCCATTATTCCATTATTTCAGTGTCACATGATCCTTCAGAAATCATTCTGATATGCTGATTTGATGCTAACATTTATTATTATTATCAAAACAGTTGTACTACTTAATATTTTTATGGAAACTGGGATCTTTTTTCAGGATTCTTTCATATAAAAAGGTTAATTGTAACAATGTAAGACTTTACGGTCGTTTTTGATCAATTTAATGCATATTTGCTGAACTGAAGTGGTAATTTCTTTACAAAATTCTTACTGACCACAAACTTTTGAATGGAAGTGTGTGTGTGTGTGTGTGTGTGTGTGGTTTGGTTTTATATATGCTGGTGGGGATTTAAACCTGAATATACACACATAATCATGGTGACTTGTGTCATGGTGAGTACAAAAGCTTCTAAATCATACAAAATTAGTTTTTTTGAGAAAGTAAAAATGCAGAAAGTTTCCTGTGATGGGTAGGGTTGGTGTAGGGCGATAGAAAATATAGTTTGTACAGTATAAAAACCATTACGCCTATGGATTATCCCTATAAGGACAGCTGACCAGACGTGTGTGTATGTATGTATGAAAGTGTGTGTGTGTGTGTACCATGTTAAAACTAAGTGTAAAACTAACTGTAACTTACTGTAAACTATTGTTACTAACTGTAAAATAATGTAAAAATTCTTGAGAAAAAAAAAGAAAAATGTTAAATAGGTTAACAGTAATTTTTATACTATGTACAGGGAAAAAGCTGTAAAAGATCTAACTGGATATTTCATATAATTTTACAGTAAAATGCTGTCAATTATACAGTTTAGATTTGTAAAAAACAAATCAACGTATAATTCACAGTGAAAAACTGTAAACTGACAGAATTCCCTATGTGACACTTTTGAAGGTATTTTGTTTAAATATTCATGTTTTTTAAGGTTTTGTTATCACTTCTACACATTTGGGTTTTGTTACATCTTTTCTTGTTTATTGAACGTTTATTGCGTTATTTAAGTGTGTTATTCATGTGTGTAGCCATGATGGTGTTTATTGTTTGCGTGAATGACTGTGCACCATCTGTATTCAAACTTGCACTTTAGCTTATAGAAAAGCTGTTTATTATGATCTTCTTCATTATTATTTATGCGACTTTCTTTTACCACCTGCATTATTATAGTGGCTGTCAGTATATGTTGATAGTAGAAAACACATTTTAGTAGTAGTGTGGATTATTGAAAGTTTCTTGTTTTGTAAAAATACAATTATTCTGCCAACCACAGCTGCCCCCCCCCCCCCCTTTTTTTTTTGGTAAAAACTTTGATTTTTTTTTTTTGTAGTCTGTATATACTGTGTGTGCTTCCTTTGGACAGTGTCACATGTATGATTCACACTGGAATATGAAGACTAGGGAGAGGTTTTATATTCTTCTCACAGTCAAGTAAATAAACTTAGACCAGCTTAAAGGCTTTGCACTCTGTTCGTGCATAGAGAATCAGGCTCATTGAAAGAGTCCAGGTCTACAATATAATACTGAATTAATATATGCAACTAAAACATTCTAGAAGAGATCTATATGGTTCTTCCAAAGGATAATGTACTTCTAAAACGCTAGACCGGGAATACAATACAGGAAATTACATCACTCATAATGAGACGGTGGTATTTCATCCACTAGATGGTGCTAAAAACGTCATGCTTGATTTCCGCTGAAAGATTCATTACCAAAGTCCTGATTTGTCTTCTAATGTCTATTTTCTGCAAGTATATATAATTCATGTTGTAATTACAGTACTCTACAGTATGTGATCATCTAAGCGCCGTATTCGAGTCAGTACAGTCAAACATGCAGAAATGCACCAATAATGACTTTAAAGGAGTAACTCGCGCTACATATGTGAGATGAGGCTGTTATCTGGAAGCACTGTGTGCTGCTGACCCTTGCATGAATTCTCTGAACGGCTCTAGTTACAGCTTAAATCTCCATGTGTTTATCTTTTGGTGGAGGGAGGGGGGTTGAATGCTAGAATGCTCTTGTCATAACCTGGCAACATTTGAGGGTCGAATCATGTGGAGGAAGACTCATTTCAACAAGAGCCGGTGCCAAGTGGATAGTTTGCGAGCTCTCAAGCTGAACGCTTTTGATTGTGGGATTTTACTACAGATGGTAAACAAAGCAACCACATGTTGAGTCCCGTATGTGTGATTATGACTGCATGTGGACCTTTCGCTCAGGCCTACGCATACACAAGTCTACTACTTTAAGTCAGGATATCGGGAAAAGTCCTGACCCCACAAGCTCAACATGCCCCTTTTAATAAAACAATAAACATGGGGTAAGTCTCGCAATCCACCCCCATAGCGGTCGGCCACATAACCGAGGGTCACCCCTGAGAGAGGCCTTCCTTTTATCCCCATGCCAGCCGATGGCTACAAATACTCCGAACACAAACACGAGCTCGCTACAAATGCTGGTCACTATTTTAAGCCATCGAAGTCAAATAAAGTTCCACAGGAAAAGAAGGTAAATATTTCCACTCATACCTGGATGTTTCAAAAGCGCCGCTGTAAGTCTTTATTTACGCTTGGCTCCCCCTATGTGATGTCCCAGAGTGTTTGAAATTGAAGCCCTGCCACAGAGGAGGGGGGCTCACGGGGGTCCCAGACACCCAATACCCCACGCGCTGCAGGCTCAGTTTGAAAAAAAAGAGCACAATTGGATTAGATACCAAAATATGAGCGGTGTTTGTTTTAATCAGTCTGGTGACACAGGGAGCTTTTGAAAGCACTAGGGAGAGAGAGTTGAGGCGGAGGGAGAAGGACAGCTGTCCTGCAGGCCTGATATGGCGTTTGGAGACGGGGGCCTGGGGGCTGCGGTCTAGGGGGGGTGCGTGGCCATGAAAGGGTCACAGCCGGGACTCCTCTTCTGGGGACAACACCTTGGCGTGCATGTGTGTCTGAGCATGTGTGCAACTATACAAAAGGAGTTTCTCCTAACATTTGTATAGCTATCTGTGTACATGTATTATAAGGTATAATCTCTCATTATATTCACTTTATCAGAATCAAGATCAACACCAGAATATTCCTCCAGCAGGATGTTTGAAGCACAAGAAGAAAAACTGATGGGGCGCAGTTCCAAAAAGAACTAATTCTTCAACTGTGAGACCTTGGAAAGTATCAGTTGTTCACCAGCTGATGCAAAGCATGACATTTGTTAATTGCATGTTTACATTTAAAAGCAAAGTAGCACAGTGGAAGGCCCTTGCTCTGGTGAGTCAGTTCACTTTATCAAATTTATTTGAAAATCTGAAAAGTTGACATTTTTTACAACTTGTAGTACTTGTTACAAATAAACAATTTAATGATTGAAACCGTTATGCCTTCATGAAAAAAAATCTGTATTTATATTGTACCCTATTTTTAACACACTTTCAGTAGGCCTACTGAAGATGATTTTAATGAGGCCTCAAAATCTGTGCAAGTGGCCCAGAATTGTTTTTTCAGTAAGAAATACTAGTTTGGGATCAATTCTGGATTGAAAATGTTTGGATTCAGATAGCACCTTCATCTGCATTTCCTGCAGACAGAAACACACATAGTGCAAGCCGTGTAGAATGACTCTTGAATCTTTTTAAGGAGTCAGAATAGAACTTACTCCTGAGCACTTTGAATCCCTTTTAACCAGTCAGTGAACTGTTCAAAGTTGTTACTTTGTAAGTTAACAAGTAACTCCCCTTGAAGTCATTTTTCTGACTGCTAGTTCGTGGTAATATCCAATTAAAGACAGTGCACATGTGCCAGTCAAAAGTTTTTGAATAGTAAGATTTTTTTTTATTATTATTTTTTTAAACGAATCTTCTTCTGCTCACCAAGCCTGCATTTATTTGACCCAAAATACAGCAAAACTAGTGACATTTGAAAATATTTTTACTATTTAAATTAACTGTTTTTTTTTTTACTTGAATATATTATAAAATGTAATTCATTCCTGTGATTTCAAAGCTGAATTTTTAGCATCATTACTCCACTCACATGGTCCTTCAGAAATCTTTCTAATAGATTTGCTGCTCAAAAACATGTATTATTATGTTGAAAACAGCTGTGTAGAATTTTTTCAGGTTTCCTTGATGAATAGAAAGTTCAAAAGAACAGCATTTATCTGAAATAGAAATCTTTTGTAACATTAAATATGTCTTTATCATCACATTTGATCAATTTAAAGCATCCTTGCTAAATAAAAGTATTAATTTCTATAATTTATTTCCCAAAATGTTACAAAAGCTTATTCATCAAAGAATCCTGAAAAATGTAAAAATGTACTCAGCTGTTTTAAATATTGATAATAGTAATAAAAAAGAATATTTCTTCAACAGCAAATCGGCAAAGATCATGGACACTGAAGACTGGAGTAATGATGCTGAAAATTTGGCTTTGATCACACGAATAAATTTAATTTTAAAATATATTCAAATAGAAAGCTAATATTTTAAATATTTCACCATAGTACTGCTTTTGCTGTATTTTGGATCAAATAAATGCAGGCTTGGTGAGCCGAAAAGACTTCTTAAAAAAAAAAAGCATTAAAAACTTTTGACTCATAGTGTATTTCCAATATGCTGTAATAAATGAACAATTATATTCTAAAAAACGTACAAAAATAGTTTTTAACATACGGAATAAGATTTAAACGGTTCGCGTGACCATAATCAACAAAACAACTTTCAAATTCTGAAGCGCTGGTTTGGTGCTGGACTAGCTGCTGGACCATGTATGCAATTCAACATAAACTATCCAAAATTCAACAAAGATGCTACACTGAGGTCTGCACAATGACTGTTGGCTATCCTAGGATGTATGTGCAGGGTACTGGGTGAGCTCGTGCTCTGTAGGCTCTGCCCAAAGGCTAAACCTCTTCGCTCTCCCTCAGCAGTTCAGAACTCTCAGAATCCCAGTTTAAGTTCCGCTGGCTGTAACGGAATCCCTCTCTCGGAAGTGCAAATCCAGCTGCTGCTGCGCTTCAATAAATTAGATTTTCTGCACTGCTTCAGGGATGCAAGTCTCCAGAGCACGGTTGGGCAGCAGTGCCATTATCAATTCATAGATTCTGGTGTGTGTGTGTGTGTGTGTGTATCGCCGTGATTTTGTTTGTCAACACTTTTGTTTTTTATTGTACATTTGACCCAATCATTTTCATTTTATATTTTATTACTAAACAAGTAAGAGAAACAATTTTGCATTTTGTTTCTTTTCCTTAAATTGTATTACTATATTAAGTTTTTGTTGAATGTGATGACAAGTGTACTTAAGTGTCTTTGTTCTGAATGGATAAAAATCTCTCTTTCCCCCTTCTATATATTTTTTTGTCCTTGAGAGACAGTTAGCAAATGGAGCATTAATCTAATGTTGCTTTTGATCGTCATCTGCTTCTCATTGCTGTAGGTGCAGAGTATTTCCAAACAGTTTAGGTTTTGATTCCACTAGTGTCCAATTCAAGGTCGGCCTCTGTCTTTTAGAGGAGGATTGAATTCGCATGAAATAGTAGTAATGTTCTTGTTAGGTGTGTGATGTGGTTTTTCATTCACTTTTGGAAGTGAGAGTAACATTTGAGTGTTGAAATCTACATGGCTGTATTGGTGTCGGAAGAGTTCTGGTAATAAAAATGTCTTTCTCTCTGCCATTTTCCTTGTGTGTTTTAGAGTAGGCATGAGGAGGGCCTGTGTGTGTGTGTGTGCTGGCTCTGTTTTGTGTGTGAGTCTGTGTATGTACACATGTGCCTATGTTATTGTGAGTGTCTGTGTATCCTTTGTGAAAGAATCAACTTCAGTCCTGCGGATGTAAGAATTCGATACTCGCACAGGAGATAGACAGACATGGATATGAAAGGTTGCATTATGTCCAGCGTCTGGGTGGTTCTGTGAGGGGTCAGAGCACGCGTCCAGTGCCTCGGGCCGTCAGGATGAGCTCCAGGGCAAGTGAAGATGACCCGAGCTGTTCCTGTGCAGTTACGCTTGCACAGCTGCTGCAGTCTGGCACTCAGACCAGTCCCACAACCAAAGGCCATGGGCTAAATGTAGGTCATCATCCTCCATCTTGCACTGTAGATTTCAAGGTTGCTTACTTTGAAATGCGGCATTAATTTGATGCTTGTATCCCTCACAGAAAGTGACCGATGAGCTATATTTCTCAAATGAATTTTCTCAAAGTAGGCCAATGTAAAATGCTGTTCTATCCTGTGACATGCACAGACAGTTTAAAAGGCGATTTTTCTTTAATCAAGAAATTATAGTGCACTAATATGTTTTTTTTGAGTGTCTATTTACACTAAGTGCCTTATTGGCAGAAGCTATTTACATTAACTCCGCCCACCAACGTGTGATTGGGCTAGTCAACACTATAGAAAACGATTAACAAACAAGGACTAAAGTGGAGTAGGTGGTAATGCCTGTGCAGTATCCTTTTTGACGCGATGAACCCGAGTTCGAATCCGACTTTTGCCGAACCGTTTTTCCTGTTTTTTCAGATCTCATATCACTTCAAAAAGGCATTTATTTTCAAATTAAATGAATGAAATAATTGAAAAGTTGAAAATAAAGTATCGGGTATGGTTAGGGTAGGTGTAGGGAGGGATATATTGTCCTAATAAAGTGGCATCCATTTAATAATTTGAGTTAAAATCATAATTTACACTCAATGCGTTATTATTGCATACTGTTTTATAATGTATTACAATACTGAGGTGCCATTAGTTGCCACTATTTACAATGTGTAGTATAAATAGCAAAAAATCTTGTTATTTTAACAGTGTAAATAGAATAGCTTAGTGTAAATAGCATATCGCTAAGAAAATACTGCTATTTTCACTTAGTGTAAATAGAATCCATCGCTACAAAAATCTGCTATTTTCACTTAAATAGCTTCTAAGTGCACATAGCCGCTGCCTTTTTTTCTTTGTGCGTCAACTCTGAAAGTAAGTAGAAAAATACATTTACGAAATGCATTTGCACAAAATGCTTTTGTGTGGTTCTAGTTTGGAAAGCTATTGAAAGATGGTAAAGGCGCCCCCTGGAGTACACATGCATTTAATCCCAACACATTAATTGAATGGCTGTCTTTATTTCGTCTGAACCATAGTAAGTAGTAAAAAGAAATATGAATGAGAGAAATTGTATGACTCAGTACGGCAGCAGGATGCCTTTATTTATTTTTCCAGCAATATACAAATAGTTACGTACGTGGAGATAAAAGTGTTCATACATTCATACAAATAGCCTAATTAACAAAGGTATTCTTTCTTTTTAAGCAAATCGACAGACAAGTTAAATTAATTGTTTATGAATTTACATTCCGTTTTTCTTTTTTAATATCAATTGTTTTTTTTCTAAAATATTTTAGCAGTAAATTAGTTCTTTATTACTAAATAAAGTACATAGTAGCCTAATTAGACATTTTAGTTGAAAAGTGAGCCTAAATCGAAATTTGAAATTTAACTTTGAATTAAGAGAGAGAGTTGTTGAGAGAGTTATTTATTAAAGACGGTCTCCAACAACGTTTGTAAGTTGTATTCTATCGGAACATCTTTGAGGCAATTTCATTTTATGTCTGCATTTATGTTTACTTTTTATTATTATTATTATTATTATTATTATTATTATTATTATTATTATTATGTTTATGTGTTAATGAGGACTTTGTTTTATTTTGAAGTGAAAAGGGCGGGATGGACCTTCATACTTTTTTCTTTTCTTTTATCAGTAAATGTATTGGATCGTCTTCACCTAGTTATTTATTTAAATAATTTACAAGTTTTCGTTATAAATTAAATGTTTTATTGAACGATGTTTTCTCATTTGTAGCCAACTAAGCAACCAATGTGCGCAAAAATACTAACATGAACTAACATAAAAATAAAGACCAAATAAAAATAATATACATTCAATGAAGGTTTAATTTCATATGATTTAAAACAACCCAAAAACATAACAACAATATTTAGCTTTGAAGCGGACTCGCCTTCACTTTCCGTGGAGGATGCTTTGAGACAGACAGCTGTTCATTCCCTCCACCCCATCCACCAGTCAGTCCTTCGTTATCAACGGTCCAGCATTTCTCAATGGGGGCGTTCAGACAACATCGGGGGGCTCTGGAAACAATATTGCTGAAAGGTGGGCGTTTGTTTAAGTCGAGTTTACACCAAAAGATTTACTACGAGACGAGCTGAAACATGTAAAATATAATTTCTACTCACATGGCTATTTTGCTTCATGGGAAAGTCAAATGATATGTCAGCTTTCCAGTCAAAACAATTCTTTTATTTAGCATTAATTCTCATGCTTTTTAAATAATAATAATAATAATAATAATACACAGAATAGCCTAATAATAAACTTTAATATTTAGGTCAGATATTTAACCTCTATTGAATTCGATGGTGGCGGCAATCTTTTTCTGAAAAGTTTTTATACTTAAGTTTTTTTTTCTTTTCTGTTTTTCGAGTTTTCTCCCAATTTCTTTTACATTTTACAAATGAAAAAGATCTTAAGATCTGTCTGTATAGGCACTGAAAAATCAGGAAACAGACTTCGGATAGTTGGCAGGAACTAAATTACATTGCTTGTGACACATTTCTCCTTATAGCCTTAAAAAGAGCGAATATTTAAAATCATATAACAAATATGTTACAAGGAATGCAACTTATACATATGATATTCTATACGTAAGCCTAATCATTTACTCACAATTAAAATGATCTCTTTAGATGTCTCTCTTTCTCATTCTCTCTTTATATGCTAGATGTAGAAGCATTGTAGGCCTCGATATTCCCATATGCTTTTAGAAGTATTTTGGATTTGGCTATTAAGCTACTAGAAATGTGACAGTGAAGCTGATTGTTAATTCACGAGCAGTAGCTCTAAATCTATAATTGGCCGCGTTTCTGTGACTCGCTGGTGACTTCCACGGAACAGACAGAAAGTTGGCATGGATTTAACGACATGCTTTGAAGGGAATTGAGCACTCATTCGTTTTTCGGTGACAGTGTAAAAGGGTTCTTTCTAACCCGCGTACGCATGACTCATGAAATAGCCACAATGGTTGTGTCGAAAATAAGGGTCTGTTTTATTTAGGAAAACAAAATTCCACAGCCACAGCACGAACAAGACTGTAAATTATTCTTGTTTTTAGCTTGCAGAAATTTCATGGAATTATTTTTGGCACGGTTAAAGGAATAATTCCGGTCTTTGTACTGCATATTCTTAAGGCCACAGCGACATTCTTAGCGAAAAAAGGTCATGACACGACCTCGGAAATTGGTGAGATGTCCAAAAAAAAATTCAGGTTACTGCAGCCTTCCAAAAAAAAAAAAGTCCATTCTCGTTAAAGAAAAAAGATTCCTGAAGAGACAACCATGGACAGGCTACCTTAAACTCTCCCAATATTTTTGACGATCTGGAATTACTAAAAAAGGAAAATAGATATTAGACGAAATCTAGAATAACATGTTTGACAGGACTTTATGGATTTGGGGCAAAGTGCAGTACAAATTGCATACCAGAACAATTACATTTAGAGGCACAGGGTGCTCAAGGAATGTTTTGGCTGCTTAGATCAGAGGTCCAGCGTGGGACAGAAGAGAGGTAAAGTGGGATGCTTGGCCAGCTCTCTGGATTTATCCATATCTGAGGAGAGAGTCCCTGCCCCAGGCTGCAGCTAATGAAAATCCCATGGCTGAGCATCTGAGCTTCAGATACTTCTTCATGGTCATTGTGTGAGCACCTTTAATTGAATCAGAGCCACAGGTCACAGAGACTCTCCGCCACCAGCTCCCCCTCCTTCAGTATAAACACATTTAGGGATTATTTATTTTTTAGCTGTGGCGTGCGTCCACGGCAGCTAGGTCAACTGATACCCAGATGGTTTCGCTGAGGAGCCTGTTTACGGATTCCTGCAGTCAGAGTGGAGGAAAGCGAGGATCTGTCGGTATGTCGCTGATTAGAGTCACTCAGCTTTACATGTAGGCATGATAAGAGCACTGCATGATCAACGTTACTCCTCAGGCCTGCTAAATAAGCTCAGCTTTAATGCTGTAGCTGCTATAGCGACATTTTTGTTGGACTGATGGATAGATGGGTACTAGACAAGGATGTGCACCGTTCAGAATTTAACTGAGGATTCCATTTTTGAGTTTTTGAACAGAATTCAGAATTGCATTTTAAATTTAAATCTAAGGAACTGAAATTCAAATTTTGTAGATAGATAGATAGATAGATAGTTTAAAATGCCATTTATACAATATTGTAATTTTTATAATTTTTATTTTTTATTTATTTTATCATATTTATCACTTCATTTCCCAGAATGCACTATATGTGTTGAATTTCTTTGATTTTGCTATTCAGTAATTTCCTCTACACCATTAGGTATAGAATTAAAAATGTATTTAAATTTTTAATTAGAAAAGCAAAGTTTTTCATAATAACTTTTTAATTTAATTTGACATTTTAATAATATATGGCACTAAAATATATGGCACATATATTTATTTATATCACATTTGCATTGTTTATATATATATATATATATATATATATATATATAAACAAATATATATATGTATATATGTTACATAAGTAATATTTGCGTTGTTTTCATATCCCAGTCCCAAATTTACTACTTTGTATTTTTACATTACCAAAGTAATTAATAAAACCCAAGTATAAATCTAATCAGTTTAGTGTTTTTAAGCATTTTACATTTATTCCAAATAATAACTCAAGGCAGTAACAATTTAAACAATATATTTTATAAAAAAAAACAAAAAAAACTCACAGATCATGTTTTCAGGCCATTTGAAGCTTGATTCTGACTTTATAAAGTGGTAATATGTAAGTGTTGTTTACTTACTTTTTTTTATTAGTCTTCTCATTAACGCCATTGTATTGTTCATTCAGACTGATTCAAGAACAGAAGTGATGGATTTATCGCAAGAACCAATCACAGCCAAACATAACCATATATCTGAACATAACCATATCCAATCATATCATGATGAAGGCATTGCCTTCTATCACTGATGCATTCATTCTCAATTACCCCCTACCAAAGTCACCTCAGACTTTAGTCGGTCTGTTAAAGGGGTCATCGGATGCAAAGTTTACTTTTTCATGTTGTTTGAACATTAATGTGCATTGGCAGTGTATGTACAAATCTACCCTATAATGATAAAAATCCATGCAGTCGTTTTTAATTAATCTGTAAAAATAATATCCCCTTTTTCAAATCGAGCCATTCTCAGATGCCTGTCACCAATCATTCATGATCCAGCTTCACTTACAGCAGAAGTGAGTATAAGGTTTTTTTTTTATGAATCTCTGCAATCACCTTTCGTAATAACGTGCTAGTTAGCAAGTTTAGCTAAACGCAGCTAAATGCGGCTAAAGTAAACAGGCTCCTCACTCCACAGAGAGAAGAGAGGGGCGGGGCGAGCAGAGCTCATTTGCATTTAAAGCAACCTTGACCAGAACAGGATGATTTTTGCAAAGCTGATTTTGGCAAGGTGAAAAGGGTGTTGTTTTACACAACCACTGAGAATGTTTAACCAAAGTATATTATAGACTTTTCATTAAGACACTAAAGTATCATACCAACTTATGGAAAATGGGCTTTCAGTTACCCCTTTAAAACTCAGTGGGCTCAGGGGAGGCGAGAGAGACGTGGACTCCTGCTGTAATTTTACCTGCTGGTGTCACTGTTGGACAGTTTCACTTTAGAAAAACAAATGATTTATACGCTTTTTAATGCCATATTTTTTTTCTTATCCAGTTTTTTTTTTTTTTTGGAGGAAATGCCCCTGATAGATAGATAGATAGATAGATGATAGCATTTTAAATGTCATCTATATAATTTTGTAATTAGTCATCAAATTTAATTAGCTTTAAGCTTAAGTAATTTTCAGTAACTTCCTTTTTCCTCTCATCCCAATTCACATTCCAGTTCAACTTCTTGTGAATCATAACAAATTCCATTTGAATTTCAACTCATGAGTTTGAACAACAATCAAATCTTCAATTCTTTTGCCCAACCCTGTTAACAGACATGCATTTATTCTGACTGAGTGTGATATAAAAGTCTTTAAAAATCCCTCTATCAACTTTTTTATTTCAAATGTATTACATTTGACTTTGAACATCGTCAGTGCATTCACATCACCTTTCTTTGGTAATATAGACATCGTTTAGTGTTCTCATGCAGTCTGGAGAGACAGCAAAATTGTGTGGGGTCGTTGGCGGGACAGTCAGTCTGTTCTTACCAAAAGTCCCCCTCACACACACATACAGACTGGCCCTTCTTCAGTGCTTTTCTGACACAAGCTCCCGCTTCCCAGACTCCCTCTGTCATGTGTTATGACCCAGAGGTCGGCAGCTGTCAATCAGAGCTTCGGCTTCAGCTGGCCATCAAACTGCTGGACAGAGAGAGAGGAAGAGAGAGAAAGAACCCTCAGAGGAAAATCCTTCCCCTTTATATGGGATCATCTCTCTGCATGCAGGGCACATAATTGAATTATTGCCCCTTCCCCTCTACATATTCCAATGCAAACCTGTAGGATGCAATGATAAAGACCTCCACTCATGATCGGAGTGTGCGAATCAGCTTGTTAACAGCACAGTGCTTTCCCTGTTAAAACACTACTAATGCTGTATGCTCTTAATGAAATTGCACCATGATCCCTATAAACGTGCAAAAAGCACCACATTTTAATCTCCAAGTGTAGTTTGATGTTAATTTAGAATGTCCTGTTTGCTACCTTAATTCAAATTCAATTTAAATCGGGAACTGAGTTGGAATTTATGAGGCATTCTCAATTCAGTTTTGAAATGGCACACACCCATGGCTGATGGAGTGGACCAACATCGAAAAACTTTTTCTTACAACAGATAAAGAAAGCTGACAGGGAGATGGAGGGTGATAGCAGGTCCAGCGTTGTGCGAATTAAAGGTCTCAGAAGGGTCACATCCAACTCTGCTCTGAAAAATAGAGAGGGGAAAAGAGAGACCGTGGGCCACAGACTGGACTGATTTCCTGAGTGGGGTCATGCCAGGGACAGGTTCAGCCGCCCCAGGTTCAGGAAACAAGAGTGGCCACAAAGCCACAGCAAGCGGAGGAGCGAGGGTCAGCCGTTTGAAGACTTACCAGAAATCCAAAGAGCCGCTGGAGATTTACAGCTGTGCAGAAATCGGTGTTTCCTCCTAATCTATAACCTGCAGAGGTTTGGTGACTGGGGTTTAGGTTATCAGGGTCTTTTAATAAAGGACTGAGTGTGAACCTATCTCAGGGAAACCTTTAGAAACCTTTCAAAATGTCCTAACTTTTTATCATTTCAGAATTCAGTCAGTTCTCTTTACTGGACACTCAGATCATTCAGTTGTAGATTATAATCGGAAAGCATTGGAAGAGGAGACCTGCTGCAAGAACTCATGCAAGAACTACATGATTTTCTGAACATATTCTGGTCCTTGCTCTTACATGGCTGCATTTGATCAAAAAAAGGAGGGCATATTCTGTCATATTGTATAGATAACAGCAAGCTATTGAAGTAGAGGAGAGCATCAGCTCTTAGTCTGCTTTCCTGCAGATGCGAATGATACGGCTGTGGTTGTGTGCACGCCAACTCTGTCAACACCAAAGTCAAGAGCCCTGGTTCCTGAGGCCATCCAGCCAATCTATAGTTGATATTTTCTCTAAACGTGTCTTCTGGAGTGCATTTTCTCTACTGGGTTTTTTATTTCAAGAACACGCCATCACCTCAGGCTAGAGTGAAACGTTCTCTATGGGATTTCAGCCATTTAACCATAAGCCAGAATCACAAAACTTGGCTGAGGCTACTGGATCACACACAAGAAGATTGTCCAGGGTGCACTGCATATAGAGTATTCATGTGAACAAAGATGTATTGAAGCACAGAGAGTAGGAGAGAACGGGGCTAGTTGTCACACTTTTTACCTCAGTGAGTATTTCTCAGAGTTGGTTTATTTTTGAAAGTCAATCAAATTCTGCAGGCACAAACCCAAATCTGGGCTACAGAAAGTTATTGAATAATTCCACTATTATTACTCAGAGAAAAACCCTACAGTCAAATGAAGAAAAAACTGACATTTATGACTTCTTTTGTCCTGACCCTAACTAAATTATGCCAGGGTCAGGTTTTTACGTTCACCTACTTACCCAATAGGATTAGAAAATTGACACTATTGGAAAGTATCTAAACTATCATACTGACTACACGTGGATGAGGCTTTCGCGACGCGATGCGACACGATAAATCCCCAACGGAGAACTCATGCCCAGCCACTGATCTGTAATAGAGAACATAGAGTCATTATATATAGATCAGTGTACCCAGCTCTATTTCTGTCGCACTCTGACACGATAATGAACAAATGAATAATAGGATAGTCTAAATGAATTTGCAGCGGTCGCTTTATCGCGTCCATGTGTAGGTGACGCTAACGCGACACTATGACGATCGCGTTCAGTTTAGAAACGGTGTTTAAAATCCACAAAGTCATTCTAATACATAAGAGTGTTTTAACTCCAAATTGTCCAAATATTACTGAATTCACCGAGCTCGTGTGACAGCACCCCGCAGTATGTATACAGGCTAGTCAGTATTTATTTTTGAATAATCACACACATTGTCTCGCTGAATTAAACCAGCTGTATTGTTTTGACAATGCATTAGGCTTTGTTACCAACTTTACTAAACTCCGTCGTATATCAGTGGCTGCAGGTTAGTTTCATAGACAGTGCGGTGGTCCTGTTCCTGTTCAATTTTCGCCCATGTGTTCAGATCTCCCACAACATCCTAATCTAAGTCATGTTCTTTATTAATTGGGTTATAAACATGCCACTGCAAGCACGAGTGGCAAGCCGGTCATGTCCTTTTGATTAACTTCTCTGCTTGGTAATTAACGGGGTCCTTCTAATGCCTTTAGGATCGCTGTAGTGAGAGGCGGCGTTTTTACTCCCTTTTTCATCTGCATCTCGTCTCTGCATGGCTTAATGTGAACTATTTGCTCAAGGGTTTACGCAAATTCTTTTTTTTCTCCTTATTTGTAACAAACATAATTTACTCTTTCTGCCCATTACAAATTACGTCCCTCTTTATATCCAAACTCCAATAACTGACTTTCCAAAGACTTTTCGTAAGTTTATGCAAGAATAACTGAATGAGATTTATGTTTAGTTTTGACGAAGGATACGACGTCAGTTTCATAGAAGTGAATCGGAATTTGATTTTAGTTTTCAGAAGAGTATGCAGTATGCAGTGCAACAAAACAACTTGTCAGAGGAAGTGATATGATCTTTTCCGTATTCCCAAAGTCTGTTTGCTTGGTGAATTCATCATCGAATGAAACGGTTCTCATGTGGGCTGACCGAAGCAAATGGACTGGATGTTTACACACTTGTCCGTCAGGTTGGCTCCATGCGGCCTTACAGATATCCAAAAAACTGTTAGACATCTTGGAGAGCAGCGCGAGTCGTTTAAGTGCTCTCTGTTTAGAGATCTATTGCAGAGATTTGAGCTGCCACGTCAATATCAACAGTTTTGAATTTCTTTGATCTTTGGATGTCCAAACTCAAGCAGCTCCACAAACTTATATGGAAGGTGATTTTATTTTTTTATTTAATTTTTTCGCTTGGATCAATTCGGCGGACAGTCTGCCATTTACAATATTATACCTCAAGCTTTGGAGTTACCAACAAAAAGTTACCAAAAATTCAGCAAAAAGTAAAAAACAACAGAAAACTAAAACATAAAACGACAGTTATGATAAAAGCTTTAACTTTTCTTCTGGACTCTGAATGCATTTTTAAGAACCACAGAGCGAGTAGAAAAAATTCAATGGATACAGCAGATTTATTAAAACTAATCGTTGGTCATTTAAACAAAAAATAAAGAACTACGAAAAGCAAGAACTAAGTGATACCATCTAATGTACTATACATAGGCTATTGATAGCGGGTTGCTTTATGTCTGTTTTTTCTGTACCTATTCTAGGCGTGAAGTTTTGTGCATTTGCCATAATAGAAGTGAAGGTGAGTTGATGATCATCATGTTAATGAACTTTATTCTCAAATGAGATTGCCTATTCTCTGTATTCATTTATAATGTTGCAACTGGATCAGCGTTTGTACAATTTTTGTTAATGTGCATTAACCATAAACCCGCTGATTTTCTTTATTTAGTAGTTTATAAATATGTTTACATTTCCTGAAACAAAATAAACATGGTGTTTGCTATTAATCTACTTTAATTAAATAAATGTGGTGTTTGCTATTAAACTACTTTAAACTACTTTAATTAGTTGTGCCAGGTTTAGGGTTATGAAAATTTCCTTTTGACGCAAAAAATACAAATATCATAACTTTAATGCCTTATTTTATAAAATAATGACGTTTGTTTGTATTATACATACATATTAATTTAAATCAGGAAATAGAATAAGAGTGATAAATATCAATAGTAGCCTATTGTTTTTATCCTGTCTAAAATTCTTAAATTCCAATCAGCGGCAGTTTATTATATTTGCTGTTGCTTTAGGCCTTGTGATTGCTTTACGAGGTTGTTTCCTTATGTAAATACAATTACAATTATTTCTGTTCCTGCGTATTTTATTAGAATTCTGCTTATATGTCAACAAAAACAAAAACGATGCTGCAGAGTAGTATCTGAAATATATTTTGTCCGTAGCCTAACTACAACCTATAATGGCATTTCAGCTGTTGCATATATGAGTTAAAGTCATACGTAAGTTCAAAACAACTTTATTTTGTCATCGATGTAGACTTGATATATCAAAATCAGATTCATTTAGGGAATTTTTAGCCAGTGCGTGTTACGCGTAAAATGTTCCTGGATCAAAATCCATCAAATCTGGATTTAGTAGACTACTTTGGTGATTTAAAGTCATAAGTGCTCAGCCAGTCACAATTACTCGATTTAATCACATTCACCTATCTCTCGTAACAATTTTGTTTTATTAAGAGAAAATGTTTAGAAGGTAAATGGTTAATTGACAGGAGCCGCACGTGATTGATTTTTGGGCGTATTGAATCAGACCGCTGTCTCACTCTCTCCCTCCCAGTTCACGGGTCTTTGTTTCTGATCCTCTAAATCCCACCCACTTGAAGTGAAGAGGTGGAAAAAAATCGCCATCTCTCTTGCTCATACACTAACTTGTCCCCTGTTAACAGCATCCTAGTCCACTATTTGCGCTCTCGTGCTCGAGACGAGGTGATGGAGACTGAGAGTTGTCTGTCTTTCTCCTCGCCTCCAAGCAGGATCACGCCGGAGAATTCACCGGGTTTGGAGCATAATTCCGGCGCTTTCTTTCAGTGTGACGACCTCCAAAAGTCTCCGCATCTTCCTCTAGCGCATCGACATGAGTTTTTTATGGGACGCTACGCTGACGGCGGCTCCGCGGACTTTACGCACGGCGTCAGCACTACAACTCCCCGCGCCTCGCCTGGAAAGCATACAAAGTATTTGGAGAATATGAACCAGGACCAAAAACCTTCGATCACCGAGAAGAACTCGTCATTTTATGAGACTAATTCAGATGGTAAGTGCAAATTAGCTCAGCTGTTGAATGTCAGCGAGGAAAACCTCCAAACGTCTAGACTGTAAACGATGTAAACTAATAGTAACAACAGCAGCAACAACAACAACAACAACAATAATAATAGTAACAATAATATTAGCCTAATAAAAATTCTCAACATCCGTTTAGACAACTTTTTAAATACTCCACCTGTGAGGCCCAACACTAGTAGCCTACTACATAGGAATGTGACTAAAACATGAACATTTATTATCATTAATATCATTTACGCATAACTTCTTTAGCAAGCAAAGTGTTATTTGTGCTGATTAGAGATAGCCTAGATTAAGCCAATTTTAATAACCAGTTCATTTATTAAATTAGTCTTTTCGGTAAATCAGAATTTCGTTCGTTCTAGAATCCAACATGTCAAAACACTTTGGAAATAGTCTGTTAAATATGTCATTTAATAGCATCTACATAAGTTCTAAATACATAGTAATCTTAAACTGTATATACCAATATATATATATATATATACCAACATCTGAAAAATAAAACAAATAAATAAATAAATGAATAAAAATAAACTTAAGGTTCTTCACTTCGGTGCAGTTAAGAATTATTAAGAATGTTGGGTTCGTTGGAGAAACGACAAAGTTAACGATGTTGAAGTCTTCAGGTCAGTGTATTTGTTGTAATGTTCAACGACGGTTTTCTAAATAACCACAAAATAAAACGTTTTTATTGCATATTTTATTTACACAGTGTTTCAAAACTATTTTAATTACAAACATTATTTTTTTGGTTTAGTTGATATTAAATAGCTTAGCTTGTATAACTTTATTATGTTTATATTATTTTGGTCTTAAAAATGATTCACTTTAAATAGCCTAATATAATAAGTTATAAATAAGATGTATAAATAACTTATTCTTAGTATACGGGTTGTTCAAGAGCCGCATCAGTAATTTTAGGTTCAGGCCTGCTCACAATATCCATAGCGCATTTCGTCCTCATTATGATTTAAAAAAGCATTTAGAAAGTTTCAGCATAATAAACAATAATTAGATTGGAGGTTACATAACATTGAACCATTGTGATTTGTCGTTTTTTTTCCTCATTATAGAGCTGGAATTTAACCGCAAGTCTCAATTTATATAGCAGGCCTAATCAAAAATGATCGCGATGTGTAGGCCTGATCCTCAGAAACAATCGTCAGATATCAGCTTTCAAATCTATCGCCGTCGATTTGTGTGCGCATCGTTGAGGCCTGTCCCATGGTCTGCCTTGTTTGCGTTTACACTCCTAAAAATAAAGTTTCTTTATTGGCATCGATGGTTCCATGAAGAACCTTGAACATCCATGGAATCTTTTAAATGCAAAAAAGGTTCTTAATAGTGGAAAATGCTTAAAATGCTCTTCAAAGGTTTAAAATGCTCACCGAAAGGTTCTTTGGGGAACCAAAAATGGTTGTTCTCTGGCATCACCGCAAAAACACATCTTTGGAGCCTTTATTTTTAAGAGTGTAAATACCTCATAATTATGTCACACATTCTAAACACGAACATTGACTCCCTCAATTGAAGAACTTAGGCGACTAGGGTGCCCTTGGATTCTAAATTCGGTTCATTAATAAACGATTATGTCGATAGCATTTTCCATACGTCAACAAGCAAGCTTACATTTCTAAAATAACTTACTTATTTTAAGATGATGAGACGTGTGGAGCCACTGTTCTTCAGCCTTTTAATTGGAGACCTTACCTTATGGGGGTGTGTCAAACAAATTTAGTCTGGATTTGATTGGTCGGAACGAACTAGCGCTGAAGGTAACGCTTTAATAATAAGAAGCCTATACAAAGCCAGACTCTTCGTCCTTTTTTTCTTTTATCTATAAGGGAGAAGAAAGTGCAAGGTCATTTCTGCTATTTTTGGCGGGGTTAAAGCGGCAAACCGGTTACCGATACATCATTGCGCTTACTTTATATCTTTAGACAATTTTTGTCATGTTTACAGTAAATTTGGAAACTTCATCTTTAATAATTTATCGGGCTTTTGAAGGCCAATGGAGACATTCTGGGAGATATTTAACTTGAATAAAATGAAACTGGGTAAGTGTAGCTACATTAGTTATTTATCACACTACGGTAAATCTCAGTACAGTATAACTATCCTCTGTTCTGAAACTGAGTTTAGCATTTTCTTTAGTTCTTGTACTAATTCGAAAATATCAAACATAATAATGCCATCCTTTAAAGTTATGTAGCTCTAGTAAATGGCTTCCTCTGTTTTGTTGGAAATTAAATTACGAAGAACCATAATTCATTTCTGCTACTTAATCACTGAGCAAAGACTGGCATTGAACTTTAAAGCAAACTTCCTGGAGATTTTTATGACCCGAGGTCAGATGTTTTTAATATCTACAGAAACATCTAATTTATCATTTCACTCTAATTCAGATGGATACAGTAGACTTCTTGTGAGAAAGCCAAACAGCACTATCATTGTCAAACAATATGAGCCAGTTGTGGATGTGCTTATTAAAACTATTAATATAATAACTGATTTATTATGTCTCAAGAACAAGGCTTTTTTCTTCTTGTATGTTTGAATTAATTAAAGCCATAATTTACTCATTTTCATGACCTAGATTATCTTGGTTTAAAACAATAACGTCATTTTTTCATTAGGCACAGAATAAATCACACTTGGTTAATGACATACTCAAGTAACTGATAAATTTCAAGATATTTAAAAAAGAGAATCCAACTATTATAAGAACACACTGAGGTGTGTGTTTTGCTTTCTTTTCAGCTAAATTAGGGATACAAATATTGCATTACAAATTTCTCTTTTAGATTAAAAAAAAGAAAAAATGTAACACAGAAGACACAAAAATGTTTCTACTTTAGACAAAAGTAGTCATGAAAAAAAAGCTCTTCCCATCCTTTATATCCTCCTGAGAAAAGCAAACACGTCCTGTTTGAATGATGTTTATTATTATAGTGATTTAAACTGGTCTTTTTTTTGGCAAAATTCTTTCACTTCTTACATTTTAACCTGTCATATCATAATAGCTGTGGATTTTGTAATGACATGTATTTTTATTGTATTACTCAACCAAGCGTTAATAGTTTTTTAACTCAAGCCATTCAATCTCAAGTTTCAAGCTTAATCAAAACATTAAGCTCTGCTGACAGTGTGTTAGTATCCTGTTTTAAGTTTGTGAAATACTTAAAAATAGACTAAATATTTTAATGAGAAAATGTATGTGCAATGTTGGTTTAATGCTCTACTATTTAATATAAACAGCATCACTGATCATTCATTTTTGATTTTATGTGTCTGTTGCACACCATTTTTTTTTCAGAACAGTCAGGAAGTACATTACATAACCACTGTTGATAAACAAGTGATCTTTATTACAGATCAAAAATATGTGTTTTACTTATTTATTTATTTTAGCAAAGTATATTTAAAGAATTTAAGTTGTGCTGCTTCATATGGAAAACTGCAATGTAATTTGCATTCATTTAAGTTGTAAATGTTATAATTCTGTTTGCTGTTTAAGTAAAACTCATATATTTGAAATGCGTTTGTGGTTAGCCTGAGATCATTTACTCTAAATCAGGTGAGGAAAAAATATTCATGTAACTGCAGTTTGAAAGACAGGAAAAGCAAATTACTTAAACAGAACATGATGGAAAATTAGCCTGTGCCCTGTATTTACATTTGCTTTTTAGAAACTAAAAGGTCAGTGATCTGTATTTAGTGGCAAATCTTGCTCGTCTTTAACATTGCGCAAAGCAGCACTCATTCTGTTTTGGTGTCAGCAGGAGATAAGACCGGACCAAAGGCTCTTGGCTATCCCGCTCTAGATTCAGAGTGTTGTGGAAAACTGAAAGAGCCGTCCAACGGTTTGGCTGGAGACTCCATCGCAGACTCCATCGACCTTTCGGGCAAGAACAAGAAGCGGAGAAACCGGACAACTTTCAGCACCTTTCAGCTGGAGGAGCTGGAGAAGGTCTTTCAGAAGACACATTACCCAGATGTGTATGCACGGGAACAGCTGGCACTGAGGACGGAGCTCACCGAGGCAAGAGTGCAGGTGTGTTAGACCCCACCTCCTAGGACAGGTTGTTAAAATAATTATGTCGTTCAAAAAATTTGGGGTCTTATATTTTTGATCTTTTATTCTCACAAAGGCTGCATTTGTTTGATGGAAAAATACAGTAAAATAGTACTATTATGATATATAAATACATTTTAAATAACTGCTTTATATTTCATTATATTTTAAAATGTAATTTATTCCTGTGATAGCAAAGCCGAATTTTCAGCAACTATTAGTCCAGTCTTCAGTGATTTTTCAAAAATCATTGTATTTCTTATTATCTGTGTTAATAAGAAATTGTGCTATTTAATATTTTTGTGGAAATCATGAGGAAAATGATGTTCAGAAGAACTTTTAAAATATACACTACCAGTCAAAAGTTTTTGAACGGTAAGATTTGTAATGTTTTTTAAAAGAAGTCTCTTCTGCTCAACTAGCCTGCATTTATTTGATCCAAAGTACAGCAAAAACAGTAAAATTTAGAAATATTTTTGCTATTTAAAAAAA
>JAHKKF010535841.1:0-12423 GCA_019740295.1 Labeo calbasu | reverse complement strand
CATAATTATTATCATGTTGAAAACAGTGGAGTAGAATTTTTTCAAGTTTCTTTGATGAATAGAAAGTTCAGAAGAACAGCATTTATCTGAAATAGAAATCTTTTGTAATGTTATAAATGTCTTTATCATCGCTTTTGATCAATTTCAAGCATCCTTGCTAAATAAAAGTATTAATTTCTATAATTTTTTTTCTTACTGATACTGACACCGAGCTTTTGAATGGTATAGTGTATAATGTTCCAAAAGCTTTTTTTTTCAGATAAATGTTGATCTTTGGATCTTCTGTGCAACAAAGAATCATTAAGAAATACTCAAATGTTTTATATATTGATAATAATAATAATAAATGTTTCTTGAACAGCAAATCAACATATTAGAATGATTTCTGAAGGATCACGTGACACTAAAGACTACAGTAATGATGCTGAAAATTTAGCTTTGATCACAGGAATAATTAAAATATATTAAAATAGAAAACAGTTATTTTAAATAGCAAAAATATTTCAAAATGTTACTCTTTTTGCTGTACCTTGGATCAAATAAATGCAGGCTTGGTGAACGGAAGAGACTTCTTTAAAAAAAACATGACAAATCTTACTGTTCAAAAACTTTTGACTGGTAGTGTAAATATCTAAAAGTCCTTACAGTCAATTTAATACTTCCTTGCTGAATAAAAGTATTAATTTCTTTAAAATATACTTGTGACAACATACACTTTCTTGCACAGATTAAAATGCTTTCAGTAATATTAATGTTCCTCATCTATTGATACACTGAATTCACTGAAAGGCAGAGTGTTCAATTTTGACAGGGCCTATATTATATAAATCAATGATTAAGTTTAATATACAGATATTCTTTCCCCAGGTGTGGTTCCAAAACAGACGGGCCAAATGGAGGAAAAGAGAGCGTTACGGGAAGATGCAAGAGGTGCGGAACCACTTTGCTGCTACATACGATATCTCCCTTCTCCCTCGCTCTGACTCATACCAGGTATAAATACACAAACACACAACCCAAAGAGAGAGCTTGAGAACAAAAATTGAACTTTTGTCTAATATTTCAATACACACAGGGGAGTTGCTTTGGTTTGGCTGGAGACATAGTGCACATTATAATGATTTATAACACAGAAACACTGAAACACAGACTGAATTTAGTTTTATATTGTATGTTAGTGTAATGCCGTCAGTCATGCCATGTGGCACAGGCTAGCATTAAACATATTTACATTTCTATACGTGCTAATTAAATATTCTACAAAATGATTTCAAAATGTTTTTGTTTCTGTCCACACAGATGCAAAATAACCTATGGCCGAGCAGCGCGGGAACGGGAGGTGCCGGCGGAGCGGCCAGCGGTTGTGTTCTGGGAGCGGAAAACATGGCATCATCCTGTATGACCCCTTACCCCCATCCTCACAGCAACCTACCCGGGCTCATGGGTATGTCTGCATCTCCAGGCCATCCTCATCATCATCATCACCCGCCCCACCACCCAAGCATTAACGGGATATACTCGCTCCATGGCTTCCCAGGAAGCCTGGGGGCCCATTCCTTTGAGCCCGGACCAGAGTCTGAATACAAGCCCTCGGGCCTGGTGGCCCTGCGCATGAAAACCAAAGACCCCGGGAGCCTGTTATCCTGGCCGACGTGACCGTGCAGCTGCGATTGCGATGACATCACTGAGCCAACAAACAGTTAGCATGCCTGCACAAACCGGCATGCTAGTGCTACTCAGAAACACACAACTGAAAGACAGTTTTTTTTAACGCTCAATGTACACGTCTCTTTTTTGTGGGCTTCCAGATGTTTTCACTGCAATGCCCCGGATCTGTTTCCCTATGGAAGCGTCTCATTTCTTTGTGTGTTTGTTGAAATTCTATGAGCCATAATGGGCTTTGCACACAACTTGCCTTAATGTAAAATTCTTCCTGGGATACCTAAATTGTAAAAATGATGTAATATTAATTACCAAAGAGGATGTGCAACATGTTTATTTAAGTATGTTAATGTTAATCTCATAGTTTCAGTGTATGCAGTGGTTTAGCCCCATTATGTATATATGTAGCCCCAGTTAATAAATGATTTTACATTTTCCGACTTTGTGCATTCAAATACATCACTACTAAAAACAGCAAATGAATTTGTGGATCTAGTAAACCATGGCAGGAATTAAGCATCTCTGCATATAGATTGCATTTTGTGTTGCTGATTGGTAATTTTAATTAGGGATGCATGATATTTTAGTATCATATGTGACCCAGAACCACAAAACCAGTCATAAGGGTCAATTTTTTGAAACTGAGATTTATACATCACCTGAAAGCTGAATAAATAAGCTTTCCATTGATGAAAATTTGCAAAAAAAAAAAAAAATCTAAATATTGAGAAAATCGCCTTTAAAGTTGTCCAAATGAAGTTCTTAGCAATGCATATTACCAATCAAAAATTAAGTTCTGATACATTTATGGTAGGAAATTCACAAAATATCTTCATGGAACCTGATCTTTACTTAATATCCTAATGATTTTTGGCATAAAAGAAAAGTTGATCATTTTGACCCAAACAATGTTTTTTCGGCTATTGCTACAATTATACTCGTGGTTTTGTGTTCCAGGGTCACATATCGGCTGTCATATTGGCATAATACCAATATGTACATGCTCAATAACACTTTACAATAAGGTGTCATTTGTTAACATTAGTTAATGTATTAACTATCATGAACAAACAATGAACAATACATTTATTACAGTATGTATTAACCTTTATTAACGTTAGTTATTAAAAATAAATTTGTTCATCGTTAGTTCGTTAGTTCACAGTGCATTAACTAATGTTAACAAACAACTTGTGATTTTAATAACGCATTAGTCAATGTTAAAATGAATAATAACGTTAATAATAATATAAGAATGATAACGAATAATATAAGATTAATAAATGCTATGTTCATTCTTTGAGTTCATGTTAACTAATGAAACCTTATTGTAAAGTGTTACCTTTTTACATTTAGGTTAAGTAAAGCTATTATCTAAAACTCACTTTAAAAATACTAACTTACTGTTAAATGTAATCTTTAGAATACTAATTGTTCATACTGAACATTATAATGTTGTGTTGCCCAGATTTTATATATATTTTATTTATTTACACAGAAACTGCACAGAATTTTAATACCATCATCCATGAAAATAATTTTAGCATCAACAAGAATTTTAATATGCATGCATCCCTAATTCTAATCCTGAATAATATGCGGAATATGTGGTTTTAGTATAATATAGATAAAATTCATAACGCAACAAAAATATTTCATGTGCCGATTTCTTAAGGCTAGTGTAGATACGCGCTTACATGTAAGGTGAAACGTTTTGTATCTGAGAGAGTGTATGGCCATCTAATTTTATGTTTTGCTGTAGGCTGGTTGTAAAGGCTGTCAAAAGTCAGCCGATACATCAGCAGCGTGTGACAGGCCTGCTAATACAAAACCAACTAAGTGACCACAAACCCCTCACTCTAAAGACTGATGATAGATTCCAAGGTTTTTCTCTGTCATAGCCATTACCCATAGGTCTGGGGTCTGACAGCTGGGCAGAACCACAAAGCTTAATGAATTATGAGTCAACTTACATGTTATGCTACTGTTTAATTCAAGAGTCTTGGACAAAAATCAAAACAGAACTTAAAAAGCAATGCAGACTCCAAGTTATTATGAAAACGTAATAAGATTGGTTTGAAATGCACTTGGGCCTCAATAACTAATCAAACTAGTCCAGTTCAAAATCTGGCTGGTGAAAACCTACATATTTTTGCACACTCAATTGATGTGACATTGACTTTTGTTCCTTGTAGGAACAGCGCTTTTAAAAAACAACAAGCATGCTGAATTCTGTTTCTAAGACAGCTCAATGTCAGCATACAGTTGATCACGTTTGATGTGTTTTTGGAATCCCAATCCTGTGGGAAATAGCTGAAGTTAAAGTGTTCTGTTGATACAAGTGCCAAACAGCCTTGAGGAGGGCAGTTCTGTGACCCAGCCATGGGACCGGCGTGGGTTGTTTAGCTCCATCTGGGTTTAATGACTGCATGCCAATCCTGCCAGCCACTCTTTCAGGGTGATTCACTTAATTTAGATGACACATAAGACGAAATTTCTTCGAGATGAAAAAAGCTGCAGTGACAGGATTTTCAAAGCTTCTCTCATTTTCCTAATTCTCAAAATGGGAACAGATTGACAGTCGCTTTGGGGCAAGCATTTCCTGCTGCTTCTTTCCTTTGTGCATGGAGGATGACAGAAACGCTGGATCACATTAAGTGCCAGTTTAGCGGACCGTGCCGTGTTTTGGAGAGAGTTGACATGTGGTTCCAATAGAGGATAGAAAGGGAGGCTGACAGAAACTCTCTCCACACCCACAGCTTCGAATTCCAGCCTGATCTTTCAAGAAAGTGGAGCCAGCTCCAGCTACACATGCAAACTGATTAAATCCCAGATTAAAGGATGCGATAAAGAAATACAGTTCAGGAATACAAGAGAAGCGTTACTAAATAGATGTGAACTACAATGAAGCTGGTGGGATGAAAAATGCACACAAAGAGGGCATAGTGTGCTACATGTTGTAGGCTGTGAAAAGACAGACACACAAGTAGGCTACACTAAATTTAAGATTAACATAAAGAAATCTCTAAAACTTTAAGTTGAGATATGTTGTGGGCAGCTTTGAATGACATGTTGGCAGTAAATAAACTATAAGTGAATAAGTAAAAATGACATACGTGTTAACTTTTGCATTTCGGTATCTTTAACCTTTATTTGTATTAGAAACAATTATTTGTATAAAAAGCACTTATTTTCCTAGCAGATAGCTTAGCATGCTATCTTTTGACCACACAAGTAGCAATTGTGAGGTCAGCTGAAGCACTTTTGCATGTACTTCCAGATTAGAGCATCTGTTTGTTGATTTAAATTAAACACGTTCATTTTAGTATTTAACGGCGTGCTTTTTACATAGCATTGTTTGGCTGTTTCGCGGACAAAAGTACATTTCTGCTGTTCTGAAAATCTTTATTATTTAAAATGAGTTCATTTTTATAAGGGTGTATCTCTGACAATGCTAAGTCAACACTGAACCGACATGGTAAAAAAGCTGTTCTTCACGTTTACACTAACGTGACCCTTCCCTTCACCTCTGTGGAACAGGCAAACATCACCATCTGTTGGACATACGAGTGAACTACGAGATTTGTTTTTAGTGTATTTATTTGATCACTCACAATTTAGATAGATTACAGGCCTACATTTGTCATTTAAAATGAAATTCACAGTCTTTAGCATCTACTAAAAGCATCAACACTTTTTTATTAAAAAAAAAAAAAAAAAAAATTCCCCTGCATGATCTGTGAATTTATCATGTTGATAAAAATACACTTCCAGTCAAAAGTTTTTGAACAGTAAGAGTTTTAATGTTTTTTTAAAGAATCCTCTTCTGCTCACCAAGCCTGCATTTGTTTGATTCAAAATACAGCAAAAGCAGTAATATTGTGAAATATTTTTGCTATTTAAAATAACTGCTTTCTATTTAAATGTATTTTAAAATGTAATTTATTCCTGTGATCAAAGCTATATTTTCAGCTCCAGTCTTCAGTGTCACATGATCCCTCAGAAATCATTCTAATATGCTGATTTGCCTTTCAAGAAACATTTTTGATTATTAATTATTCATATTTTAAACAGCTGAGTAATTTTTTTCAGGATTCTTTGACGGATAGAAAGATCCAAAAATCAGCAGTTATCTGAAATAAAAAGTCTTTGTAACATTATACATTGCACTATTCAAAAGCTTGGAGTCAGTACAATTATAGAAATTAATAGTTTTTATTTAGCAAGGATGATTTAGATTTAAATTGATCAAAAGTGATGATAAAGACATTTATAATGTTACAAAAGATTTCTGTTTGAGATAAATGCTGTTCTTCTGAACTTTCTATTCATCAAATAAACTTGAAAAATTCTCAGCTGTTTTCAACATAATAATAATAATAATGTTGTTTTTGAGCAGCAAATCAGAATATTAGAATGATTTCTGAAGGATCATGTAACTGGAGTAATGATGCTAAAAATTCAGCTTTGAAATCACAGCAATAAATTACATTTTAAAATATATTCAAATAGAAAACAGTTATTTTAAATAGGAAAGGTATTTTACAGTATTACTGCTTTTGCTGTACTTGTGGCTTGGTTTTATTGTCTTTAAAAAACAATAAAAAATCTTACTGTTCAAAAACTTTTGACTGGAAGTGTCATATTATTAATAGAATAGAGTGAATAGAGTGCAGAAGCAGACATTATATTTTCAGTGCATGTCCTCACAACCTAGGAAAACATTAGTTAAATGTCACCTCTCTTGTGTCTATGGTAAATATTTGGCGTTTGAAGCTAAAATGGTGTACACCGAGACTGGGCGCTGTACGGAAAGTCTAGATTGACAGACAGAACAACCAATGGCGTTGGCGTTTCTCAGAGATTCAAACCAATCAAAGTCGACGGGCGGGTCGTTCTTTAGTCTTGACAAGATGGCGTATGCGGTTGTTTTGCCGCAGGGACACTGAACAAATTATACAATTTCTCGTGTAAATTCGTTGACGTTGCGGTAGCGTAACTATTAAAAAAAGTGTTTGTTAGGCGCGCGAAGCCAGAGGATATCTAACATGAAAGGGAAAGAGCGGTCGCCGGTGAAAAAGCGTTCAAGGGCCTTGGATGATATACGAGACAGGGGAGGAAGCCACCCGACCAGTAAGAAAATGGGGGTTATCTCGATTTCTGGCGGTGGAAGCAACAACGGCAATAGTTCGTCGAAAAGCGAAGGGGGTTCTGCACGACGGGGACTCATCGGAGATAAAAGAGACGGACGGGATTTTGACGGACATGTCTCCAGTCGGACTGGAAATAACCACGGCTACACTAGCCCTGTTGCGAGCTCCAGCGGCAAGAATCACGCCTCGAGCCTGTCCTTAGAGGCGGCCGCGCGCACCAACTCGCGAGGAGAGTCGCGCGCCCCGCTTCCCACAAACGAAAGTGAGTACAAAACTTTAAAAATCAGCGAGCTCGGCTCGCAGCTGAGCGACGAGGAAATCGAGGACGGCCTTTTTCACGAATTCAAAAAATTCGGCGACGTGAGTGTTAAAATCAGCCGAGTCAACGACGAGAGAATCGCATTCGTCAACTTTAGGAGACCGGATGATGCTCGAGCGGCAAAGCACGCCCGAGGACGGCTGGTGCTCTACGACCGTCCTTTGAAAATTGAGGCGGTGTACTTGAATAGGAGGCGAAGTCGATCTCCTGTAGATAAGGACCATTTCTCTGTCGTTGCAGGCCATAGACATTTGCATACCCAGAGGCCGCTTTCGCCAACCGGTCTGGGTTACAGAGACTACCGGTTACAGCAGCTAGCGCTGGGTCGGCTTCCTCCTCCCCCACCCCCGCCTTTACCGAGAGAGCTTGAAAGAGAACGAGAATTCGCCTTTTACGAAGCCAGGGCGCGGCCCGCGTACATCGCGGAGCGGGCTGCTCCTTTCCGCGAGGAGGACTTTATCTCCCCAGAGGACGACCAGAGAGCCAACCGCACACTATTTCTGGGTAATTTGGATATTACTGTGACTGAAAATGACTTGAGGAGAGCTTTTGAACGATTTGGGACCATCACAGAGGTGGACATTAAAAGACCCACGCGGGGACAAAGCAGCACCTATGGCTTTCTTAAATTTGAAAACTTGGACATGGCCCATAGAGCAAAAATTAGCATGTCTGGGAAAGTTGTGGGCCGAAACCCCATTAAAATTGGCTATGGCAAAGCCACCCCCACCACACGTCTCTGGGTGGGCGGTCTTGGACCTTGGGTGCCCCTGACTGCGTTAGCCAGGGAGTTTGATCGTTTCGGCACCATCAGGACTATAGACTACAGAAAAGGCGACACGTGGGCTTATATTCAGTATGAAAGCCTGGACGCCGCTCAGGCGGCCTGCACACACATGCGTGGATTTCCTCTCGGCGGTCCCGACAGGAGGCTGAGGGTGGACTTTGCTGACACTGAGCACCGCTACCAGCAGCAGTTCTTGCAGCCCCTCCCTTTGCAACACTATGAAATCGTGGCTGAGTCTTTCGTCCATCGTGCCACCCCCGAGGCCATCAGAGTCCGAGAACGGACTCCCCCGCCACTGCACTTCAGAGAACGAGAACTGTACGCCGGGGCTGAATGGCCCGCACCTGCCATTCGTGAACGTGTAAGAACTCCTGCATTTGAGCCCCTCGAACACTTGGAGCGTGAGCGACGGCGAGAGGCATGGTCGCTGGAACGGGAGCTCCCGGGCAGGGATGCTGCACGCAAACGACGGCTCATGGAGGATGGCAGACATCTGGAGTGTTCGCCTGACAGCAGCAGCGAGTGGGCGGCCCGTCGTCGCAGACCGCCCTCCCTTGAGGGCAGCCCAGGAGGCAGCAGTCGAGATGGACGATTCAGCGACTCCGAGCGGCCAGCGAGAGCGGACCGGGTGTCCCCTGCACGAGAGAGCCGCAGCAGCCTGGACCGAGGCCCTGGTGAAAAGCGCATCAAAAGCAGCAGCAGCATCTCAGAGTCCAGCGTCGGCGCGAGCCCTGCGGAGAGAAAGCGCAAAGCGGGCGATTCGGCCAAAGGTGCCTCAAAGAGGGACCGATCTGAGAGCAGCTCCAAAAACAGCCAGGCTTCAAAGCAGGACGCAGGGGGCAAGCTGAGCATGGCCTGGAATGGCATGCTGCTCCTCAAAAACAGTAACTTCCCAGCCAGCATGCACCTCCTGGAGGGGGACCTGAGCGTCGCCAGCAGTCTCCTCATCGACGGCAGCACGGGCGGTAAAGTCACACAGCTACGCATCACACAACGTCTTCGCCTCGACCAGCCCAAGATCGACGAAGTGTCTCGACGCATCAAAGTCGCAGGCCCAGGCGGGTATGCGGTTCTACTGGCGGTTCCGGGCACCACCGAGGAGACTTCGTCTTCGGACCCAGCAGCTTCGACGCAGAGGCCCCTGCGCAACTTGGTTTCGTACCTGAAGCAAAAGCAGGCCGCAGGGGTCATCAGTTTACCCGTCGGGGGCAGTAGAGATAAGGACAACACTGGGGTCCTGCACGCATTTCCACCATGTGATTTCTCTCAGCAGTTCTTAGATTCTTCTGCGAAAGCTCTTGCCAAAACAGAAGAGGACTTCCTGGTCATGATCATTGTGCGAGGAGCATCTTAACAATCATAATACACACACAAGTGTTGTTAAATGCAAGCTTCTCCTAATGTCTCTTAATTGCATGCTCTCTAAAGCAGAAGTGGTACTAGAGTAAAGGGCAAATGTTATTACCTGCTCTGCCAAACATGTACAAAAAAAAAAACAGAGAGAGAAAAGGCCCATTCATATAGCAAAGTTTAGCTCTATAGCAATATATTTGTTTTCATTTGCAATTTATTCAGATGTCTAGTTTGTGATAAGTTGTACCCTGCATAAAAGAATGAATGATATTGGGAATATTAGAATAGGAATTTAATTTGCTATTGGTCATTAAACGCTGTCTAGTTCCAACACTTCCTATCAACATGTATTTCAGTCAGATTCCAGACGGTCATCCCTGTACCAAATTGTTTTTGTGAATGTTCATTTCACTCATGTTCATGATTAACAATTAATCTGATTTAATGGGAACCTGGTTTATGTGTCTTGATGCTTTGAACAATCATTCAGTAATGGGGAGTGTAATATAGGTATATAGTCCTGTAGGCCACTAAAACAGGCAGAATATTTTGCTCAGTGAACTGCATGTTGATGCTAGTGTTGTACAGTAAGCCGTTGCAGAGGTTAATATATGTAGCCAAAAAATGTCATCAGTGTTATAGCAATTGATACAGGCTGCATTTTAACACCCCTTTATCTCATTAAAAATAATTTGAGAACATATTTTGATTATAAACAGATATTTCTAAGCCCTCCTTAGACCAAAGCATAACATCAAGCATTCAGTTTGTGTTTAAAGAAGAAAAAAGTGTTCTGACATACTGTTTTCATGTTTTTGAGTTGGTTTTGAATGAAGCATAATTCTGGTTTCAAAATGGGATCGTGTGTTTAAATTATGATTATTCATTTGATTGATACGGTGGTTTTTAATTCATTTTCCCCCCATAGGACTGTCATAATTTCCCAGGTAAAGCCTGTGTAGAGTGATGTTGTTACTAATGGTATACTATTTATAAAGGTAAAGACAAAAAGGTGCATTTGCTATAAAAACAAGACTTTTCAAATGATCACTGTAAAGTGAATGTGGCCTATAATGTGATATTGTCAACCTTTGCTAGATTTGCCATGTGAATAGCACTAAGAAATTACGCCCTCCTGACTTGATGCCCTAACGATTTGGTTCTTGTGCAGCTGTAAGACAGTCCTACGTTTTATTTCATTGACATACTTTTAGTTGACAGTATAGATGTACATTTAAGTATGTTTTTAGTTGAACAGCCATTTATGTTGAGATCTTACACAGTGTTGTGGTTCTTAGGTGTCATTGTTTGAATGGTTTTAAAATGCCAGTTTTCTCTAAAATCCTGAAGACGTAGAAATTTGTGTTCTTAGTCTGTTTAGATAATTGCAGTGTACTGATCTGATGCATAACTAACATCTTTTCATGTATGACTTTTCACACTAAATTGTGTTTTAAAAGTTGATCGGTTGGTTATTTCACGATATAACAGCTGTTTGTGTACATGAATACATGGACATACTGTACGTTCGGTCCCGGCCACACACGACAGGACAGGACAGGAAATGGACCGTTCCACAAGTGGACTTCACGTGGAAGCAGAAATGATTGTTTGAAATGATTCAGGAGCCCTTTTGGATGCACAGGGGCAAGAGCTTTCCATTTAGTGTTAGTGTACTCTCCCTGAGAGCATCTTCCTGCTTGTGTAATTGTTTTTTTTTTTTTTTTTTGTGCTTACAGTTCCCGTATTTAAACGGAAGTAATGACACTCTTGATTTGTGCTGTGTTTACCTAATTTCTTGATTGGGGGAGAAGGAGGAAGCGGTCACTCACTCCTTGCACAGCTCTTGACGTGGCTGTTTGTACACACACAAAAAGTGCACTGGCCCCTCATTTGATTATATCACGCTATCAATAAATTGTTTCATTTGAGGGAGAAAATGTTTATTCGTTGGAAGTCAATTGAAGAACGCCTGCCGCTGCTTTTTTCGGTTGTGTTTCGGGAGGAATTGTTGCTCGATTGCTTGTTTCTGCTCAGGAAAGAGAAATTCTCCTCCTTTGTGTTCGGCCCGGGATCAGTCATGGCAGTGAGAGCGAAGGGCGAGAGAGCCCTCTTTTGAGGCTTGATGTTGTTGTTGTGTCCTGGAGTTGCCCCACACGCTAAGTAACCCGAGGGTGCTGCCGCCCCCCCAACTCTCAAACAGATCAGGGAGAAGGGGGCCGTTCTGCTGAGCTTTGAGAATGAGTGGAGAGATGATGTTTGCGCAGACCTTCACCTAAACTGAAATCTCTGTTTCAGCACCTTCGCTGGCGTCTCTTTCGAGTCTCACAGGCGTGGCGGCTGCTTCCTGTATGCGTCCTTCATCTGGAAGTATCCAGGCTTGCTGTAACCCGTCCGGCCGTACTATGCATTGCCTGCATGACTGCCAGCGCGATAGAGGCCCTGAATGAACCTCAAAGCGGTGATTTCCAATTCAGAGGAGCAGGCGTTTGTTTATCCCATCCTTTGATTTCGTCTGATAGGATTTTGTTTTGCTCCATTGCAAATCAGTGAAGGAAGAGGATTTAGAAAAGCCAAAAGCGTTTTTAGCCTTCGAAATTGTGTCAAGTTTTGATAGTTTTGTTTTCTTAAACGTTTATTTTCCGAAAGAGAAAATGCTGATCGGTACGTGGTAAATTGACCTTCCGTTGTGAAGAACCCTTGAACGAAAACATGCTGCCCGTGTGAACTCCACCAAAAGTTAACATGGAGTTTGCTTGCGAGGAGCCTCGTCAGGAGGAAGAAAATGAAGTCCACCTCCTTCCCTTCCCTTAGTAAGATGTCCCGGTCAGCTGCATCACTTCACCAGCAGCTCATTCAGGCCTGTGACGTGAGGATCCAGACCAGTCCTCTGGTGTGGGTGGTGAGTAGGGAGTATTTGCTTTATACCAGGTCTTTTGACTTTAGAAGTCTACCTGGTGCAGGTAAGTGTCAGTTAAGCAAATACATTAGAAATGTAGAACATTGGTTGTGACATCTTGGGTTTCCAAAGTTTCTAAAATCTTGTTTCTTCTGGGATAAAAAGGGACATGTAGAAATATATGTAATATTTTAAGTAGGAGATAATTGTGCTGGTAATTTTACACATGTAAATTGGCAACAATGATCAA